>JANIMX020000168.1:945800-955823 GCA_024582655.2 Erythroxylum kunthianum | reverse complement strand
AGCATTCTGAATATCCCATGTTGCAAACGTAGGGTCCGTAGGTTCTGATTTTGTAGCAGTGCCGTCCAAAAAACCAAATCTCCCTCGTCATTGGATCACCATTTGGACTGGCCGATACCATTGTAAGAAATTTCGCTCATTGAGTTTGTAGGGTGTGATTTGTAGTGGGGAGTTATCGAAGGAATTGGTAGAAGAATGATTTGATGCAGTGGAGTTAATTGCAAGGCTTGGTGCAGGGGAGAATTCTGTTGTTATCTCCTCCTACCCATCCTTGCTTAACCCAGTGAGGGCTTGCTTAAAGCTGTCCATAAATCTCTCCTCTCAACAGTATCCTTGTTTTGATGCCATGTGAGAAATAATACTGGAAAAGAGAGAAAAGAACACTGCCTCTGTAGCATCTTATTCATTCATAAAATACAAGAGCAGTACCATAATTTATAGAAGCATTATAGTAGGAGAAATCCCGAAATATTTGGGATAGCAATCAACAATTAAAAAAATAGAATAGCTACTATAATATTCTTCCCGTAAAGAGCGGATTGATCAACCCAATCTTTATTTAAACTTATCCTAATAATGATCCCATTAATCTCGGTCATAAGGAATCCTGAGACAGAAGGATCTTTGACAGGAACCATTTGCTATTTTTACTCTTTTATTTCCTGCACAAGGACTATAGGAAGAAAACAATTTAGAGGACCCAGTCATATGATTTGTTGCCCCAAAATTAATTCCAAGAATGATATGAATTGACACTGAAACAAGAGGCAACTAGATAATTACCTTTCTGAACTAAAGACCATGTAGGATTTGGACTAGAGAAATTTGAAATTGAAGAATTTTACAGATTTGCTCTATTTGTTCCTTTGTGAAAGGCTGCGTGCCAGAAGATGTTTCGGGCCTGGATTCAATAGTTTTGGCTTGGAAGGTACAGTTGTCTCCGAATTATTTTTTCTTCCAATTTTTCAACTTCCCATGAATTTTCCAGCATGTTTCCTGGGTGTGTGAATCACGTTTACAATGATCACACTACATCTTTTTGTTGTTTTTTTCTCTCTCCCTCAACATCTATTCCTTTCGACACGAGTGAGAATCTTTAGCCACTGATTTGGTGTTGCCAATCATCACTTTCTGCCTCATCTCCTCTCTCTTTACTTATGAGAAAACCTCTTTGATAGAGGGTAAAGGCTTTCTTCCCAAAAATTGACCTCTAACTTTATCCAATTCTTGATTCAATCCTGCAAGAAAAACATAATCTCTATTGTTTTCTTCCCTTTTCTTATATTGAACACTGTCATTCAGACGATCCCAATCATCTTCATAACATAGGTCCAATTCCTGCCTCAAGGTTACAAGTTCGTTATAAAACAATGTAATGTCACGGTCTCCTTGCTTGACCTTCCATATATTCGTTTTTAGTTCGAAAATTTGAGAAGAATTTTCAATATCATAATATATCTCTCGAACTGCATCCCATACATCTTTCGTTGTTGGCAAAAACTTATGAGGTTTTCCGATTGCAAATTCCATGGAATTAATCAACCAAGCAGTGATCAAAGAATTTTCGACCTCCATATTGCCATATTTGGTTCATCCGGAGCCAACCTTGTTGTCTCTCCCATCAAATACCCGAGTTTTCCTCTCCCTCGATGGCCAACTTTATTGTTTGTGACCATTCTAGGTAATTCTAGCCATTCAACCTGTGATTCGTCAATTGAAAAGGCAAGTTTGAGCCAAGAAAATTACAGTTTCGTTAGACGTTTCCTGTCATAACACCAGGATTAGTCACACTCGAATTGCTTAAATCATCGTTGGAGGATGAAGAGTTTCTCTGCTGGCCAGTCATCGTTAAGCGATAGTCCATTTAGGGCTGATTTGAACAAAGAAAGAAAAAAAAATATTGTAGAAGAGTCGTGACTCTGATACCATGAAGAAAGAGAAGAAAAGTAATTCTTTTTTAATCTTTCAGTGAATAGTACAAGGAATATATAAGACAATACAACCCTAATTACCTCATTAAATTAGGAAGAATCCATTTATTCTAATTAATAAAATCTCAGCTAATTAATAGAATATCAACTAATTATCTATAGAGAATCAACTAGTTATCTCTGGAGGTAATTAGCTTATTATTTCCATAATATCAACTTAATCTTTTCTTGCCATAAGTGTTTTAATTCGTTTAATTTTTTTTGTTATTTGAAACATTTGCATGCTGCGTGATATGATGTAATGTTCCTTTTAGTATGGCTTACTAAAGAATTAACGGGGTTTGATATGTTTGTGGGGATTGTTTTGACTTGCTTTACAGGATGATATAAGGAATTTCTTGGGTGTGTGCCCCCAAAATGATATCCTTTTTCAGGAGTTGACGGTAAGTGATAAGTTTGCTTGACCTTTCCAAATTTTCTTTGCTATAAAAGATCAAAATTTGTTTTTTTGCTAGCTTTTGTAGTACAGAAAGTTAGTTCCATGTCATTTAAGAGGACCACATTGGCAAATATGGATTTATCCGATCACATAGCTCGTTCTTTCAAAACTCTTGATGTATATATGCTGCTCCTTCCTAGCATATTTTCCTTGCACATAACCGTAACTAGTTGAGTTATCCCTGTTTGCCTATTGAATTTGATTCAAGGAGCATACAAATTATTAATCTGATAGAAAATGGAATGAGAATTACGATCCATTTTTTAAAGTTGTTACAATAGTCACAGTATTAGTGAAAACTGTAAGTTGTTGGTTAGTACCCAAGATTGACTGTAGATTAAATTTTATCATGCAACTTTATATACAAGGTTGCTTTGTAGAAAGCATGGATGCCTCCTCAAGTGTTGGCCTGTTGGATGGAATGCGTAGACAAAGCACAAGCATAACTTGTAATACAACTTAAACTTGTGGTCTGTGCATCCTGCAATCTCTAGTACTTGTTAATCATTCAACCTAAAAGTTTAAGGTGTTAGCGAGGATCAAAGAATGGGTCAGGTATTAGCCTCTAACAAACAGGATCTAAAAGAAAGGAAAAATGGGATATTAAAAGACTAGAAATCTCTCTGGCATTATATGCTCATTGAGGAGAGATTAACTGGTTGCACTTTTTGATTCTTTTGATTAGTGAATGAGGAATCTCTCTAATAGATGTTAGTTTGTGACTTTGCTGTCAATGAAACTTGTAAAGGGTCAGGAAGGAGAAACATTTCAGAAATTACTATTTTTAGGTGAAATCTTATCTTCTGCTGCCTATAACCTTCAAGCTGATTGCTTGTGCAAGTCTATTTACGAGAATTTATGTAGCTCTTTACTTATTTTGTGCTTCCAATACTAAATTTCATTACCTTGTAGCAACAGAATTCAACTTGTTTAATTATTCATTGCAGGTAAGAGAGCATCTAGAATTGTTTGCCATGTTGAAGGGTGTGGAAGAGGATAAATTTGAGAGCACCGTGACTGATATGATTGATGAAGTGAGTTGCTATCTGTGTTACATGGGTTGCACTTCCCTAAACCTTTTTAGCTATGAGAACTTTTAGCTTGAATTGAATATATGTTGCTTCTGCAGTCATGGATACACTGAAACCAAATTCAGCATTCTTCCATTTGAACTTTTTGTGTTTCTATGCCCATATTGAGGTTAAAGATCAGTGCTAATGTTATTGCTGTGTGTATGTGGTATTTGATCGACATGATAGCTACTTTTTTCTCTGTACAATTGACTGCTGTTTTAAGATTCTTGGATCATTGACTCATGCTTTTGTTTAGATCTGAAGGCTTCTTTCACTGCTGCAGATTTATATGTCAAATTGCTCAATAGCATATTGTTCTTTGTCAGACATAGCATAGCAGGCGTTTTCAGTCAATAGAAAGTTAGTTTGATTTTCTGAAATATAAATTAATCTTTTTTGATTTTGGCTAAGTTGTTAAAGCAGGACAAGTATTGGAGCAGTAGATATATTAAAATATACTAAACATTTTTATTAAGGGCGCATTTCAAGTTTGAAAACCAGGTAATGTGACAAAAAAATTAAGAGATGATCAGTTTGTAAGGCTGTCCAAAATGGGTGAGATGGAAAATTTTCATGAGAAAGAAGTCCTTTTCATCATTTATTTGACCATAAAGATCTTAGCTTAGTTGTTTCCTTCTTTATTATGGTGTAAATAATTTTCTCTGTTTCTTTCTTGGTTGAGGTAAGCGGGGTTGGGACATAGTCTGCCTCTGTTATTGACTTTCATTTGTACAGTTGATCTTACAGTATTACAAATATTTCTCTTTGTTCTAGGTGGGTTTGGCTGACAAAATGAACACTGTTGTGATGGCTCTTTCTGGTGGTATGAAAAGGAAATTATCTCTTGGGATTGCACTAATTGGGAACAGCAAGGTAATGATGAAGTCCAAGGGGATATTCTGTTTTTTTTTTCCCCACAAAATGTGGTAACTTGCTTCTCATTGATTGGTTGCAGGTTATAATTCTTGATGAACCTACAAGTGGCATGGATCCGTACTCAATGCGCTTAACATGGCAATTAATAAAAAGGAAAAAAAAGGGCAGGATAATATTGCTAACTACACACTCGATGGATGAAGCTGATGAACTGGGAGATCGGATAGCTATCATGGCTAATGGTTCTTTGGAATGCTGTGGAAGGTTTATTATTTTGGATGAGAATATCGTTTATTTCAGCATGATCTTCACTTTTTTCTTGAGGAAAATTCCTATGAGATCATTTATATAGCAATGAAGAGTTACTTTTTACTATATGAATCTTTTTACTGAAGTAGTTCTTTGATCAATATGCCAAGTTTTGAATACACGATGCAATCATCTTTTTTCCCCTTTTTATTTTTACCTTGTTCACATTTTTGTGCTATATTTTGACAGCTCTCTCTTCTTGAAGCATCAATATGGGGTTGGTTATACACTTACATTAGTGAAGGTTAGTTGGTTATTTCATGTTTAATCTTTTAACCCTCAAATGTTTGGATCATCGTATGTTTACACCTATGTCATGACTATTGCCACTGCTTCTTCAGTCTGCACCTACTGCCTCCATAGCTTCTGACATTGTATATCGTCACGTTCCATCAGCGACATGCGTGAGTGAGGTAACAACCAATTGTTGTAAGCTTTTATGTTTTAAAGTTAAATTCTTTGTTATATTTAGATGTTTTGATGCTGTGCTATGTCAACAAGTTTAGTAGTGATTGCTACTAGAGAGAAGTTTTAAAGAATTTCACAAATAATTCTTTCATGTGACACATTAGTATTAATATGTTTGAATATTTTCAGAACCACTTGTTTTAAGATACAGTTGCTAACTTTTGAATTCTCTACTCTACTAAGTGTCTATAATTAAGAGGATATAAGTATCAGACTAATAGTTTGCAACCTTGTATTTATATGCTGTGTTTATATTTGTTAGCTTTCACCGATTCGTCCATGAATGTGGTTATATACAAATAGTATTGCCACAATAGCTTCCTTCCGATTTTAATCTGGTTTTGTTTGCCTGTTCAGGTTGGAACTGAGATTTCCTTCAAGCTTCCTTTGGCATCTTCATCATCCTTTGAGAGAATGTTTAGGGAAATTGAAAGTTACATGAAAGGATCAATTCCTTACTCTGAAACTAATACTGTTGAAGACGAAATTTATCATGGCATTGAAAGTTACGGTATATCAGTCACAACGTTGGAGGAGGTATTTCTGAAAGTTGCAGGATCTGACCATGCTGGAACTGATGATTGTAGTCAGAGGAATGGTACATTGTCATCTGATTTTGTACCTTCTACAGCTTCTAAGAATCATGGTCTGACAAGAATCTGTGATTCAAAAGTTCCGGGAAATGATAGAAAGACTGTTCAAGTCATATGTGCTACAGTTAAGGAAACATGGGGGCTAATGCTCACTGCCTTCTTGAGTTTCTTTAATTTCATGGGTATGCATTGCTGTAGTTGCTGTGTCATTTCAAGATCAACATTTTGGCAACATACAAGGGCACTGTTTATAAAGAGGGCAATATCTGCTCGGAGAGATAGGAGGACAATTGTCTTTCAACTTTTGATTCCGGCTGTGTTCCTATTTGTTGGTCTTCTTTTTCTAAAGCTTAAGCCACATCTTGACCAACTATCCATTACTTTGACAACTTCATATTTCAATCCTCTGTTAACGGGCGGTGGCGGCGGCGGTCCAATTCCTTTTAATCTGTCAAAGCCTATTGCAAAAGAGGTTATATTAATCTTGTCCTTTCTTTTATGCCACTGAACCATTTCATAGTATGGTCATGAACACTCTTACAAGCTATCAAACTACAGATTGCAGAATTTATTGAGGGGGGTTGGATTCAAAACCTCAATCAGAGTTCATACAAGTTCCCTGATTCAAAAAGGGCACTTACTGATGCAATTGATGCAGCAGGGCCAACTTTGGGACCAGAACTGCTTTCAATGAGTGAATTCTTGATGTCTAGCTTCAATGAATCCTACCAATCAAGGTCTGTTGATTTTTAATTCGATTAAATGTTATTCAGAAACTTTTCCGATATCAATTTAAACTGAAATGGTAAAATTATTCATGAAGGCAACTTAATCAAATTTTAGGACTTATTAGTCAATATTATCCAATTAAGATCGATTATTTGTTCTACATTTATTTTATAGTAGGATCTGGCTTGTGATAGAGGAGCAGCCTCCAAGACTGCAGTCTAACATTTATTCAATAGGGTTGATGTTGAATTTATATGTCAATATGATATGGGTTTATCTCCAGTTACACACTCAAGCACATTTTATGTTGCTAGCAAATGAGTACCTTAATGATGATGAGGCTATTTTAAGTCCTTTATTTGTTTCTATACCCTCTTTATGGGTACTTGCTGGTAATATCTTCTTTTTATATGTTTCTGGACATGGTTTGGCACTGTTTAGTTTACCTTCTACAACATGGATCTGTGCAGTCTGTTTGAAGAGGCTGTTTATTTTCCCTTTTTATTGTCTTTTTCCTGTTTATGATGTGAAATGTGATGTATATCTGGCTGCCCTTTGAACTTTTAAAATTTTGCATTGAGCTTAACTTATTCACAGAAGGTGCAAGCTGATTCTAGAACTCCAAAAAATTGATGTAATATGATCATTATCATACATAATATTGATTGATTGAATAACCCATTTGGTGTGAGGAAATCTCCACTATTATTCATAAGGTTCAAAATTACAACTTCATTTACTATATGATGATGCAGGTATGGTGCGATTGTGATGGATGATCAAAATGATGATGGAAGTCTGGGATATACTGTACTGCACAATAGTTCTTGTCAGCATTCTGCTCCTACCTATATCAATATAATGAATGCTGCCATTCTTAAACTTGCTACTGGTGACAAAAATATGACCATTAAGACTCGTAACCACCCTCTGCCCATGACAAAAAGCCAGCATTTGCAACATCATGTATGCTCTTCTACTTGATATATAAACTCAAGTTACTTGCTTTCACATAGATCTTGTTGCTTCTATAGTATCTTTTGTCAGTGGTGAGATAGATTTGATGGATCACCAGATAACCATCATAAGAGAAGCATTCTGTTGGAGAGTGCTCTTGTTCTTTTATATATTGGTTACAAGATTAAGGCTCTGGCTCTTTTTTCATTTTTTCTATTTTGTTTTATGTTTCTATATTGTCTTAATTGAGTTCTTGGTGTTCTTGTGTTGCACCTTATTATTTTCTCACTCAGCACTTTAAGTGGATTCAAAATTCAATTCATGTTCTAGGTATGAGTTACAACTAGTGAAGATAATTTTGAATTGTGTTGATAAATTACTCTATTATATGTTCTTGTTCTTGTGATTTTAAATTTTGATCATCTGACATAGATTAGCCGTGAGATTTAGTTGGTATCTGAAACTTTACAAAAGGAATGGTTGATGTTGAATTAGCTTTGATACTATGTGTGGAGATGGCATTTGGCCAGGCTGGGTTCAACCATTTTTTAAATTTAATTTAATTTCATTTTGAAAACGATATCGTTTTGCTCAAAACAATGTCATTCGGCCTGAACTTGAAGATAAAGGAGAGACAAAGGAGAAAGAGAAGTAAGAATTAGGCAAGGCAATTTCAGCCCAGCCTGCCTGAAGTTAACGGGTTAGCTTGGGTTGAATGGGCTTCGGGCCTATGAAGTTGGCCTGAGGCTCAACCTGAATGGCTTAAATGGCTTGATCCCCCACCCCAAAATGATCTATTAAGGATGTCTTTTCTTTCTCTAGCTACATCTGGTACTTGTATGACTGTTTTCATGAGTTGCTTGTGCTATATAAAAGGGAATGCTATTTGACACTCCTGTGATTTCTACTTTGGCCTTTGAAATTCACTCTTCTATTGTGAAGTGAATTTTCCTCTAGTTATTACCATTTTGACTTTTAGATTGTTGAATAAGGTATTCACATTAGATATTTCCGTGGTGTTCAATAGTTCCCGTGTGGTATATTGCATATGATATTGGACAATAGACTTTTCCACAGTTAATTAAAAAGATTTGTCTTACAATTTTTGAAAACTTTTGTGGGTTATGTAGGATTTGGATGCCTTCTCAGCTGCTATTATTGTTAACATTGCCTTCTCATTTATTCCTGCTTCATTTGCTGTTGCCATAGTGAAGGTATTATCTCTGAACATTCTCAGATATACACTATTGCTTTAATTATTTTGATTTACTATATTCCTTTCCAGGGCATTGGATAATTCTGGTAGTCTAATTCTGATTTACATAGGGAATTATGCAGACATCTTAGAATTTGCATCAAAATCTTCCTTTGTGTATTTGTCATGATCTTGAGTGTGTAAACAAGCGTAATGTTCAACCATATCAGCAAAAAGAGTTTAACTCCTTGATTGATGCTCTTTTTTCTTTCTTTTCCTATTATTTACTTCACTCTAGGATAATAAGGGAAGCCTTCATGGCACACCTTGTCATTATAAGAACATGACATACGAGCAAGGATTACAGTAACTAGAAATTGAAACTCGATTGTGTGTATTCGTTAGAAGTAAAAATGATTAGTTATTCTATAATTTCTTTTTGGAGAGCATTCAATTATCATTTTCTTCCAAACTTGTTTGGCCTGCTTTATGTCAAGCATTTGGAATAGTATCGTAACGAAAATTGTGAGATGGAATGAGTAATGACTAGAGTTTATGATGTAGGACAAATAGAAGAATTATTAACTACTAGCTAAAAAACACAAAATTAAAAAATATGGTTGATATTAGTCTACTGGAATATTAAAATTAAAGGTTTAATATGGCTGGAATTTAGGATATTGGTTGCTGGAATTTTGTATAAAAACAATAAAAGTGATGATAATAATAATAATAAGAATACTAATAATATTAATCATACTAAGCAGAAAAATCATATTAATAATAATTATGAAAATAATAATAATAAATGGTAACAAAAAAACTAATAATAATAATACTAATTAATTAATTAAGTAGGAGAATGATTAGTACTTGTCTAAATGATTAGGCTAAATTTAAGAGAAAAATGCTAACAGACTTATGAGAACGACATGGATCTATTTAAGAGGGATCCTTTATCCGTATCTTAGTACGCCAAAGTTTTTTATTGTGATCCATGTCATCGATAAATTCTAACAGAGCCATATTATTCTTGATCACCTTCTCCCAATTCTTTTTAGGCCTTCCTTCTCTCCTCTTATAGCCTCTAAGTACAATCTTCTCGCATCTTCTCACTGGAACGTCTTGGTGTCTCCTCTTAACATGTCCAAACCACCTAAGTCTTGTCTCTCTTAAATTTTCAATAATATTAGCCACCTTTAATTGGTCCCTCACCATTACATTCCTGATCTTATTTCTTCTAGTAAGGCTGCACATCCAACGAAGTATCCTCATCTCCGCTACCATTAGCTTATAACTATGCATATGTTTGATGGGCCAATACTCTACCCCATAAAGCATGACCGGTCTAATTGCTAAACGATAGAATTTACCTTTAAACTTAAGTGATATC
>JANIMX020000168.1:911678-925874 GCA_024582655.2 Erythroxylum kunthianum | reverse complement strand
TTTATATGTAAGAAGGATATATACCTTTGGTGACAATATGTCTTGATTTATAGAATTATGTCATCATATTAAGGATATTTCAATTAATTGTAGTTTAGATGGATGAGGGATGGTTCTAGTCAATCTTGAAATATCCTAACAGTATGAATACTGCAAGTTGAAAATTTATGCCCATGTGGTGAAGTATGTCGGCGTCTGAATGAAAACTAGAGTTCATTCTTCATTGACTCTTTACTACAGCTAAATTTGGAGTTCGCTCCTCCACTTTTGTATTTCTAAAAATAGCCTGAACATGTTCTGCAGGTTTGGATCAGTTTGTTGGAAGTGGGTGTTTCTTGCCAACGCTGCTTATGTTTTTGGAGTATGGCCTAGCCATTGCATCATCAACCTACTGCATTACATTCTTGTTCTCTGAGCACACCATGGCTCAGGTAGGACAACAGTCCATCTTGCATTTTATTGTAGTTCAAGGCATTTAGGATTAAGCTGACACGTTAATGCTTCTAATTTATTTTCAGAATGTGGTTCTGTTGGTTCACTTTTTCTCTGGATTGATTCTAATGGTCATATCATTCATCATGGGGCTTATCCAAGCAACAACAAGTATCAATAATTTTCTAAAGGTTGTTTTCCTTTCCACATTATTAACTTGTTTACTTTTGGTGAACTGGATGGTGTTCGTGGTGATGACCATTATTCTGAATATTAGATGTCATATATTTTTCCCTCGGAAACTTGTGACTTTTGAAGCAGGTATTGTTGGCAGCAGATATCCAGAAATCATGGATTATTTGTATATTAGTCTTGTATGAGGGTATTTGTAATGTTAAATCACTTTTGACCCAAGACCTTGACTTTTGAATCTGGTACTGTTAGCATGGTAGCAGCTCCTGATATCTGCTTCTATTTTGGCCTATTTGTGTACTATATTAACCCATTCATTATCCCTGTTACTTAGAATGGTCTTTTCCTGGAATTTTATTGTCTTATGCATGAGAGATTTCAGATTTGATCAGTTGAAGCGCCTCCAGTAAGTTAGTTTCTCGGGTTTCTGAGAGCCTTAGTTCTGAAACATGTTTTGTATTCAAATCCATCCTACATCTATTAAATAACTAAATTCATGAATCAAACAACAGTTAGCCTTAGCTTTGTTCTAACTTTAAATTTTTCGAAAGGTGTTCTTTTGTAGTTTTTTCTTGAAGGTGAGGAATAAGATTCCAGTGAAATGAATAACAAAGAAGAAAAAAAGTGGTATAAAGTTTTGCCATGATTTTGATTTGTGTTCCTAATCCTTTGATTACAATGATGCAATGGGAATTTCTCCTAAGGGCAAGGGCAAATCCCAGTGCACAAGGCTCCTTGCTTTGCTAGAGTTGGGGGAGGGTCATCAACTGTACGCAGCCTTCCCTTTATATTTTACAAAAAGGTTGTTTCCGTAACTCGAATCCGTGACCTTTCGGTCACAAAGGAGTAACCTTATCAGTTGCTCCAAGGCTCGTCCTCCAATGAAAATTTCTCCTTTTACTGTTATCTTCAACAAAAGATTGGAGTATTTTTATAGTAAAAGTAAAAGACTGAAGTTAGCAAATATATGAAGCTTGTCTTTGGTTCATATGGCTACGCTTCCATGTTCTGTACTTCTTGTGTGGTGATTTTGTTTATATTGCTTCTGGAACTTTTGCTGTTTTTTCCACCGCTTGTAAAATTTGATCTCCAAACTCTTAAGTGATATTTTTGCCACTACTTCTGGAATATTGGTTTTCCTTGTACTTTGAGTTCACACTAATAAATTGCCTTTTTATATGCGTTGGTGGACATATCAATTTTGACAGTTATCATATGCTTTTCCAGAATTTCTTCAGATTATTTCCAGGGTTTTGCCTTGCTGATGGACTTGCTTCGCTGGCTCTTTTGCGACAAGAAATGAAAGATAAAGATAGCGATGAAGTTTTTGATTGGAATGTAACGGGTGCCTCCATTTGTTATCTTGGCATTGAGGTTGATTTTCATTATCCAAGCTTTGTCTAGAAGCCTGTTTCTTAATTTGATATCATAACAATGCTTTATTAGTGGTTAAATGCCCTTTTATAAGGATTTATGATGTCAATTTCTTCCCATGATCTTTTTGATGATTTGAAGGATTTTAGACGAGAAACATAAACAATTGATTAAAATATATTAATTAGGTTTTAATCCATCAATTTAAACTAGAAAGTGTTAGAATTATATAACATCCATTCATGGGCCTCACCCATCAGCTTAAGCTTTTGTGCTGCGTGGTTTCTTGACATGGTATTAGAGCCTTGGGCAACCAGATATGCAACTCATTCCTAGATAGCTCATTTATTTTAATGATTATAAGTAGCAGTTAAATCAGGATGCAATTTCAATATTGTATAATCTTTAACTTTATATCTGTTCCCAATAGTCACTGACTGAACTTTATTAAGAAAAGTAGAGTATAGAATTCTCAGAGAAAGCTCTAAGCATAAGCATGTCATCTTGTTAGGAAACTATTCATTACCCTTTACTGTGTTGGTAAATAAATATAGCTGAGTAAAATAACAATTAAGATTTCTCCTTCCTCCTACTTCCTCTTTTCTTATTTATGGGGGAAGTTAACACTTTCGAAGGATTGCTTTCACCAATTCATTATTTCTATAAAGTTTTGTCAGCACAAGCTCTAAGCATTAGTGAGCTATCTTGCATGCTAATATTGCCTTTTTTTAATTATTCTTTTGAATTATACGTGATATTTTCAGTAAATGTGCTTGTAATTATGTAATTGGCTTTTCTACCTTATGACAGGGCATTAGTTACTTCCTCCTTACACTTGCATTGGAATTCTTACCTTTCCACAAAGTGAATCTGTTCTCAATTAAACAGCACTGGAGAAATGTCAGTAAGTTTGGGTGTAATACTTCCTCTAGTTATTTGGAACCAATGCTAGAATATCCTTCAGGATCTGTTGGCCGCGACTTTGATGAAGACATCGATGTAAAGACAGAAAGAAATAGGGTACTTTCCGGTTCCATTGACAATGCCATTATCTACCTGCATGATCTTCGAAAGGTATTCTTTTATAGGTCTTCCATTTGTATGTATATTATGCTAGTGGCATGGTGAGAAGCATAACATTATATCAAGAGTTGTACATTTTAGGTGTATCCTGGAGGACAACAGGGAAAGAAAGTTGCTGTATCTTCATTAAGTTTCAAAGTACAGCCAGGAGAATGTTTTGGTTTTTTGGGAACTAATGGTGCTGGGAAGACTACAACACTATCCATGTTATCCGGTATGTTAGAAAAGTTTTCCAAGACATTTTAATTTTTTGTGTGAAGGATAGGGACTCAATTTCTAAGGTATGCCAGATGGGCAACAATTGATTTAGAATTTTTATTTTGCTCTAAAAGATTTGGAGGCTTTCAGTTATGGAATTAAGAAATTGACACATGTATAACATTCATGAAGATCATAGGATCAATTTGACCTTTCTAACTAACATTATATTGAAGCTTTACACTATCATTTTCAACATTCTCAGGAGAAGAATCTCCCACCGATGGAACTGCTTTTATTTTTGGAAAAGATATACGTTTGGACCCCAAAGCTGTTAGGCGTCATGTACGCTTTAATTTCGTTACTCACATTCTTGATTTATGGTTGAATCACTTTCTAAAGTCCTGTTGCTAAAATTTCACTAATTTTATTGTGATATGTTTATCATATACAGATCGGTTATTGTCCCCAGTATGATGCTTTATTGGAATTCTTAACTGTTCAAGAGCATCTGGAGCTTTATGCAAGAATAAAAGGAGTTTCAGATTATAGAGTAGATGAAGTACGTATATCATGTTAAAATTCTAGAAATTTATATGTATACTGTTATAATTTCTTTATAAATATGTTGTCCACTTAACATTCACCTTTAGATTTATTTATTACGATTTAGTTTGCATCTTTCATTTTTCTTTGTTGGATGTATAAATTTTATGATCTGATGCAACATCAACATTCTGCCTTAAGTTCATAATTTTTGGATTATAACCAAATGACTAGTCTATATCGTCTGTTCATCCCATTAACAGGTTGTCATGGATAAGATGATGGAGTTTGACTTGTTGAAGCATGCAGACAAACCATCATTTACCCTTAGTGGTGGAAATAAGCGTAAATTGTCTGTTGCGATTGCAATGATCGGAGATCCTCCTATAGTTTTTCTAGATGAGCCATCAACAGGTAACCACATATGAGTTAGAAGGGGAATTTGTTAAAAAATCAAACATGTATACTACTTTTCAACATAGAATGACGACATAGAATTGCTTATTAATGGGGTAGAAGTCTTTCTTGGGTCAATCTTTTGTTGTCATATGGGTTGTTAAGTGGGTGTCTATTGGCCATTAATACTAAAATTGATTCAGCGTTTTCTGCTTTAGTGTTGATTGCCTTTATGTTTTCGGTGTTGCGTACTCTTGTTTCCTGATATATAATGAAACTTAATTTGCTGTTTTTGCCTTATATGTGCTGCATCATCTTGTTTATCAATTGGATGGTGATAATTAGTTTTCGCTCTTCCTGATTATTTCTTTTCCATTTTATCTATTATAACTTCATTCCATTTTTCTTTGCTTACAACTATAGTGCAACTCATGTGTAAAAACCTCTATATGCTTTCAGTTTCATATTCTGTGTTATACACATTTCCTTTTCATGTTCCTATTCTCCTCAGTTAATATGTATAGTTTGCCATAAGCTATATGTAGATATTTTCTGAATTAGATCACACAATTAGTTATGTTAATGATATTTATAATCTTAATCAAATATGGTTATATCTGTCATTAATGAGTCAAAATTAAGAATTACTAAAGCTGATTGGATTTTTATGTTAATCATTGAGTTTTGCGTTGGTTACAAGGACAATAGAGAACAGAATAGCAGTACTGCAAGCAGGTCACAGTAAAATTATGGAACCATAAAATAGACTATGAAATCGTCTTGTTAATTGGTTTGTGGAGTCACATCATCCTAAACTGCCATGTATGCTATTAAATAGTTTTCTTGAGTTTTTGCAGTATGTTGATCTTGCTGAGTTCTGTTGTAGAGTGGAAAAGCTTCTTCACATATTTATATTGAGAATAGGGGCAAACTCACAATTTACATCAACTTGAGAAGAATTTCATCATTCATGATTGGGATTATTCGCTGATTAGTCCTTAGGACTTAACTGCCTGTGGAAGCATTTGATTTGTGCCTATTAGCTATGTTTTTTTTTGGGGTCAAGCTTCATATTTCCGTAAGCTAAAATAACTGTTACTTCTTATCTATCACTCAATGTAGGCATGGATCCTATTGCCAAACGGTTCATGTGGGAAGTAATATCCCGTTTGTCAACCAGACAGGGAAAGACAGCAGTAATTCTTACTACTCACAGCATGAATGAAGCACAAGCATTGTGCACTCGTATTGGGATCATGGTACATTTGCTTTATGCTTCTGAAGCTTAAGCATCTGGTAATATCGTCTGATAAAGAAATAATTTGGCTTTTATAATTTAAAGGTTGGAGGTCGACTGAGATGCATTGGAAGTCCTCAGCATCTGAAAACACGATTCGGAAATCATCTTGAGCTAGAGGTATGCTACGCATAGTTTTAGAGTCTCTCTTTGGAAAGACGATATCTTTGTTGGGGAGAATGTTGAAACCTTGTGAAGTATCAGGATATCATTCAACCAAAAATTCAAGCTATTTGGTGAGGGTTGCAAAGGAATCAAATATTAATCTAACATGGCCCTTTACAGGAAATGTTGAAAAAATCACAACAAATTACAAATCCACCATAAATGAGATCAATGTGGATGGAACTTGAAATCTACCAACTATAAAGGCCCTGTCCATTCAACCCAGATACTTGAGTTGTTATGTTGGAGTTTTTGTACTAGAAATAGAATAAATATTTCTTTTTTGGGGAAACAGGTTTTGTAGTTTTAAGAGGTTAATAGACTTTAAAAGCTACTTTTCTTTCCTAGGTTTTATCATGTCTACAAAACTAGAAAAATATCTCCTCTTGGTATTTTTGATATATTTGTAGTGAAACATACGTCCATTCTACCCCTAGAAAATAGTTTCATGGATTAACTGTACTTGTTAGAAGTTCTACTAAGGGAAAATATGAATTTAACTTGTAAATAGAGACGGAAATAGGATCCAAAATGTATGAAGTTAAACACACAGATTGTTTGCATCTACTTGGACAGAAGTGTGTATTGAATTTAATTTGTTCGTCTTCTTTCAGGTTAAACCTAGTGAGATAAGCCCCTTGGATATGGAAAACCTTTGCCAAATGATACGAGAAAGCCTTTTGAATGCTCCTTTGCATCCAAGAAACTTACTTGATGACCTTGAAGTTTGCATTGGAGGCACTGACTTCCTTATATCTGAAAATGTATCAGTGGCAGAGATAAGCTTGTCCCAGGATATGATAGTTATGGTTGGACGCTGGCTTGGTAATGAAGAGCGGGTGAAGATACTTGTATCAACCACTGCCGATTCTTATGGGATGTTTGGTGAACAATTGTCAGAGCAATTACTTAGAGATGGTAATAAGTGTGCGTATATCTAGAGTTGTTATTCATCTACTTGGTGTATTCATTTAATCTTCTCAGACCTGTATGCTTGTCACTCTGCAGTACTTTAATTTTTGTTCCCTTTATTGTAACTTTTAGTTTTTGTTGTCACTGTATCTTTGTCGGTACATCTTGGTCATAATTTGAAGATAGTGCCTCTCCATACTTGTAGCTTTACATATGAGCCAATTGTTCTCTTCTTTGATCACTTTTTATTCAGTCCTAGCTTCACTCTTGCTTTGGCCGCAAGAACAGAAAAATTTCTTCCAACTGCTGGTTGCTAGATTTGATTTTTTTAGATTGTATAGGTTCCATACTTCTACATGAATGCTGATTCTTATGTTTGCTTCCCTAGCTAGAACGTTGACATTAAATGTTTGAACTTTTATCTAGGGGGTATACCGCTGCCAATATTTTCCGAGTGGTGGTTAGCAAGGGAAAAAATCTCAGCGATTGATATGTTTGTCCAGTCCTCATTCCCTGCTGCGACATTTCAAGGGTGCAATGGTTTGAGTATCAAGTATCAGGTAGAATAAATAAAGCTTCAAGTCTTTTCATCATTCTGCTGCTTATATGTTTTTAATGTTTGATACATGGGCTTTCTTTTAAATGCATGTCGACATAGAACAATGCACTTTTAATCAAATTTTGTATTCCACTCTCTAGTTATGGAAGATGGAAAAATAAAATAAAATAAGAGAATAAATATTGCAACAGGCTCACGTTTCTTTTTATGTATTCTAATTTTTTATTTGGTTATAAAATGAACCTTATGATTGTGGCATGAAAAGGTAGTGGTAAAGTTTGGGAAGTTGAATAGGATGTTGGAATTTCATGTGTCAATATGACATGTTTTAGGTGTGAAATTTCCCAGCGATAATGTATCTTTGAAGCCCAAACATTGCAAATCCCTATTTAAATTCCATTCTACAAACTGGTTGGTGTTGATGCATTTAGAACATATTGGAGGCCTGGCACGAGTGTTTGAGAAAGTTAGGAAACCAAAATAAAAGCCTTCACTGCTAAGATGCTAACATTGGAAGGGCCTTTCTTCCTGCCAAATTTATCTCGGACAGGTTCAGATGATTTGTCTTTAGATGATTATTATGGCTGCATAAGTTTACATCATGTAGGATCAAACTAACGAAGAACTTCTTTCACTATCCAAATGAGTGATTTTGGTTGGAAAGGATCCTATATGTGCTTAGTACTCATCCAAAATTTTGTTCCAGTTGCCACATGGAGAAGGTCTTTCACTTGCCGATGTTTTCGGTCTCTTGGAGCAAAACAGGTAAAATGCATCAAATACAGTTTTTAACTTTCTTCCTTTTTCTCCCTCTCCATCTCCCTCTCCCTCCCTCCACCTTATTGTATATTCTTCTGACTAGTTTCATTTTAACCAATGTGTTTCTTTTCTTGGTTATTTCATGCCCTATCTCAGAAATCGATTAGGCATAGCAGAATACAGCATCAGCCAGTCAACTCTAGAAACCATTTTCAACCATTTTGCAGCTAGACCTTGAGTTGGAATTAGTTTTTGGAATCCTCGAATAGGATTTTCAAATCATACTTCCCTTCCTCTTCTTTCATTGTAATATTATAGGTAGCGAAACTCTTGCACCAAAGGCATTGCTCTTGTGCTATTTTTTTGCACGACCATGCAAATGCCAACCTTGTGCAAGTTGCCATATATTAAACACAAAGAACTGATATAGGGGCCCCTAATTTTGTTTGAATACTGGATCTCGAATGTTTATCCTTGCGGAAAAGAAACATCATAAGTTCGTTTTACATTACCATTGTTCTAGTCTATTCTTGTGCAAGGAATAGTGTATTGTGATGCGTTATTATCTTCATTGCTATGCTACTGCTTGAAACTAGAAGAACAACCTAATATGACAGATAAGTTAAAAGCTTTATCAAAATTCCTGTATGAATTTAAAAGCTTTATGATATCTTACAGTAAATTTCAGATAAACAATCAAGCATTTCAGAATTCCTTTTCTTGATATAATGGATGGAGTATAATGTTTTTCCTTTTTTTGGGTAAGTTTGATTCTATCCCTTATTGTTTGCTCTTATTAGCAAGAAATTTGCATCCCAACCAAATTCAATATGATGCTATAACTTTGCTAGAACTTAAATTATGGCAAAATTTTCAAATAATAATAATGATAAAAAAGAAAAAAGAAAAAACAAGAACAAGAACAATAACGAAAGACTTCTCCTGGTCCCTCGTGTGGACAAACCCATGTTTAATGGAGACTTGCATATATATAATTCATATGTTCATCATAGTTACTTCAAATTTCTTGCTTTTAAACTTACCAATAAACTGTATGTCATTTAATCAACCCATTGTTTGTAGTCAACATCTTTGCTTTTGTGCTATACTCTAATGTCCACTCATTTGTATTCATTCTCACATGTCCTCAATTTCATTGCAAGACGATTTGTTATAGTCTAGATATATCCCCACACGTAAGCACATTATATATTTTTAGTAGCCACTGATCACCAAATGTTTTTCAAAGTCAACAAATAAGTCTAAGTCTGCTATTTTGTTGGTCATTTCCTTCCACCAATATTAATGACGATTACATCGTGTTCCCGACGCGATGTTCATGATTTTGTTTAGCAAATATTTTATTTCAGCCCTAATGTGTGTAAAATCCTTATATAGTTACTTTTTTTTTCCAGATTACTATTATTTCAATTCACAACAAATAATCCTTTGATTCTGAAATTTTATCATGTCTATTTTGGTTTGGTGTCCAAAGATATAGGAGTATTTCCCTTCTTCCCCAATAGATACATGACATATCAAAAGATTTCTAATCACTTCTACATACTTTAGGAATTTGAAATTGTGTATCACACAAAGGACAATATATAGCATAACTTGAGAATTAATATGATACTTCTTGATAACTATTAAAGAGGCATTTTACAGAGCCAATGGAATACTTATCCATGGCTCATGTATGCCCGTATTGTCTTGTCTTAAACTACAATCATAAAATCAGCCAAGTGTTTGCTATTCTACTAGTAAACAAGCTACTTCATTTCAAGCACTTACATATAATTTTTTGTTATGATCTACATTGAAACTTATAACATTACTATTATTTGCATGCTTGAGATAGTAAAATGGTCGCACTTTCTCTAATCTCAGCCCTCTTTCTTTTCTTCTCCCTCTCTCCCTCAACTTCCAATCTCACACCAAACAACATTGGTCTGTCATCATCATCTTCATTCTCCAAATGTGCATATTTAGCCACCAAATCAAGAAGTTCCTTGCACTTACTTTTCATGCTATAAAGCTCAGAGTTGAGGACCCCATTTTCTTTCTTGAGGCGCTTGTTTTCATACACAAGGGTAGTGTATTGATGATCAGAGGAAGAAGAAGTCGACGAAGATCTTTGATCTTCATCATCCATAATTAAGTCTACTTGTGGAGTATTTGGCTGTATCATTAATGGTTGCTTGTTGCTGTTTTGTTGTTGTTTGTTGGACCATGATTTTCTTCGACGAATTTGGCATAGCAACTCTCTCTTTCCCTTTTGAAACATGTCGTTGCAAAACTCCCAACGACTTGTTGCTACCTTTCGGAAACCCTACATGCATATATAATGTATGTGATGAGCCAAATGGATTTGCTCAAGAAGATTCCTGTTTTAATAAAATAAGTCTTTTTTTAAAAAATATATATAAAGATCTTTCGTATACTCTTTGAGACTAATTGAGTGATGTCCCTTGTTATTTTCCTTTCCCCTATTTAAACCACTTTAAACACATTTTTATAATCAAGAGATAATACATAAGACGTCTCTAATATCTATTTGAAACCACTTGCTGACAAAAATGTTTTTATATGTATATCTAAACTGAAAATTAACTATGTAACTTTCTTTCTTTTTTAATTTTTAATTTTGAGTTCCTTTTTAGGTTTTCAACTTTCAAACCAATGAAGGCCAAGTGAACATTAAGCAAAGTTAGGTTAGACAGGAACACTTAACCTATATATATATATATATATATATATATATATATAATATCCCTAATTCAATGAACCTAAATGATCGTCAACATGAACAAAAATGGATTGAAAAAAAAAAGAGAAAGAAGGTTAAGTTTAATAAAGAAGCTAGTAAACATAAACAAACATACATAAGTATTGAGCTGGCGCACGAAACTAGAGAAGTTGCTATGCTTGAACAGCGTAGGTAGTAGGTCACGAGCAAAGTCTAGGGGTTGCCACACCACGAAGCCCGTGCCCTCTCCGTTCCAGGATATGACGTGGTCGGTGGCCGGATCATCCACTAGCATGTATGTCTTCAATAAGAAGGGTGGTGGGCTGGATTTTCTTACATATTCCTCCACTATTACACCCTCACCCTCACCCTCATCTTGCTTATTGTTCATCATCTCATTATTGGGTATTGCCTCCATGTTAATTTGTACATATATATTAAGTTTGGAAGTTGATTCAGAGAGACGAAGAGAAGGAAACAACAATTAGAAAGATGAATTAATATGGTAGTGAACAAGAGCAGAAAAGAGAAGAAGGGCAGTTAAGAACTCCCAACCCCAACAATAGAAACCCAAGACGACACCACAGTTCATGAGAAATGCAATTCCTTCAATTCCCTTCTCTCCTTTCTCTCCCTTTCCCCTCTTCTTTTATATGTCTCCAACAAATGTTTGAAACGTATGTTTTAAGGTCAAGTATATTTTGTACTTCCTATGCATCCCCCATATATATAGAACACATGGTCAGGTAAGTAAAAAAAAAATGTCATGTACATTGTATATATATATATATAACCTACTATACGACTTGCATGGTGTAAGTTGTTTCATGAAATGGAGTTTGTGGACCCCAAGATCTTATCTTTTACTGTATCTTTCATTTAGATCATACGCCAAGGCCATTTTGACTGGTCAATGAACAACAACAACGCCTCACTCATATCATATTCGTGGGTAATTAAAAGACATATTTCAAGAGATTAATGGCTGAATAGGTCGAGTAATTGTCTTTTTAAGGGTAAACACATGATCTAATCTAAATCACTTGATAATTAATTCATATTAGTCATGTGGTAGAGAAGGATTAATATTTTCCCATGTTTGAACTTTATGCACACACACCAACTACAAGAACACAAGGATCGATCAACATGAATTGATCAACTAAAAACAGCTATTTTTTTGTTCTTTCCACCAAATTATGATACATGAGTTCAGGTCCTCAAGTCTCAACAACTAACACGTTCAATTTAATAAATCCTTTAGTAATTTCTACTCTTTCATAAACTTAGGCAAGCAGACTGCGTTTGCAGCACTCTCTCCGATGACTGATAAAAATCAATGTTCTATTCTATCTATCTAATAATAAAGGTGTAGAAGGTTCTGATTTTAGTTGGGCAGGGCAGCTGAGCTTTTTTGACTTAATGTTAATGTTAATTTGTTTGTTACTGATTTAGTTTCAAACCAAAAAAATAAAATGTATAAATAACATAAGCTTCTTTTCACCAACCACACCTTTTCCTTTCTCATTTGATAGCCTATCCACCAAATTTAAGGCATTAGATTTGTGTGTGAATGGCTCTGTAAATTGCTGCCCACTCCCTGTGCCAAATTCAACAACTAATAATATTGAAATATATCTTGACCAATTTGATTCAAGTTTTTGTTTTCTTCTTTATATTTAAAAATGTCTAAGTTGGAAATGCATAAAAGTCCTCTTCTTGATGGGCGGTCCTCAATTCACTTATGCATTAATCCCATCCCAAATACTTGCAAGGCACACGTGCAATATATATATATATAGTTGCAAATTAATGTTCATATAATAATATCTCTTACTTTTTTTTTTACTAAAATAGGTCAAAAGTTTCGAATTTTTCCTTAAACTTTTCACAAAAATTAAGTTAACTTCTTAATATATTAATGTTTACTCATTAACTTAATCTCATGTTTAGATAACAAAACTTAATAACAATGTCAAAACTAGTATCCTTTTAAGTAATAATTATTCATTTTCATTTAAAATGTAGGAAAAATTCCACAAGGTTTATTACTAAATTTTATTATGTTAAGGAATAATTTCTAAATATTTAGTAATGATAAAACCTAATATGATACCACACAATATAAGAAATTTATCTATTAACACTACAACAAACTGTTGAATTGACTACGTTTTTTTGGCTACAAATTGAAATTCGTAGTTAAAAGTTAGCCTTTAGCTACAAAAATCGTAGCCAAAGACTAACTTTACCTCTAACTCCCATCAATTTACGAGTTACTTAACACTATTAGCTACGTTTTATATTTGTAGCTAAAAATAATTGTTTACGCTTTTTTTACTATCAGGTTGTTTCGTAGCAAAAATTTTGTAGCTACGAAAAATATTTTGTAGCTAAAAATATTTTGCTACGAATTTTTTTTAACAAAAGGTTTTTAGCTACGAAAATTAGTTAATAGTTAAAAATAATTTTAACTATTAACTAATTTTCGTAGCTAAAAACCTTTTGTTAGAAATTTTTTTTCATAGCTAAAACACACAAGTCTCTTAACTATCAGTTATGAAATTGAATTTTGTAGTTAGCAAAAAAAGAGAGGAAATGACGTTGTTTTGATAACCTAAAAACACTCCTCTTATATTTTTTCTTCTGTTGTTCTCAACTTATTTGGGATCATAGTGGAAGCAGGTCCTGGTTGTCACGAGATTACTCTCAATCAAGCCATCCTGTGCGACACTTAGGCAACTTCAACTTGTAAGTTGCTAAGTAAGCCTAGAACTTCACTAAGAGCTAGAGAGCTTAAGAAGAAAACTTGACAGTTTGAGAGAACTTTGTAAGAATGCTTTTTATTACTTAATTGCTTTATAATTTACAAATGAGGGGAGGAGGGTATTTATAGGCATTCACTTCCTCCTTGGATGGTTAGGATCGTTTTGAACCAACAGTCCTTATTACACTTTAAGAAAGTTCTTACAAAATATCTACAAGTTTTAGAAATATCTAGCACCTTTACATGAATGTAGAGAATTCTAGAAACCTACAGAAACTAAGCACAAAAATGGGCTAAGGGAGGTTTGGGCTAGTTTGTACTATATTGGGTCAATAAGTCCTCCCTTAGGCTAGCTCGTTAGTGGGCTTGTGACATTCTCCCCCACCGAACTTAGCGACGTCCTCGGTGTGCTCTCCTCACGGAACCTTAGTATGTGGTTTTGGAATTTCCATAGTGTATCCTTATGCTCCCATGTAGCTTCACTTTTGGGCAATCCTTTCCACTTGACGAAGTACTCTGTGTAATTAGGTACTCCACGTTTCCTGATCTTCCGATCTGCTAGAATAATCTCAACCTCTCGTTCGAAAGAAGTTGTGTTTGTTGTGGGTGCTCGTCTATATTCTCCCCTACTTGGATCCTCGTCGTCTCCATAATAAGGCTTTAGTATGCTCGTATGGAAAGTAGGGTGAATCTTTAACTTCGGCGGAAGAAAGACTCTATAAGATACCTTGCCCACCTTTCGTTCGATTGAAAAAGGTCCTTCGTAG
>JANIMX020000168.1:615601-630375 GCA_024582655.2 Erythroxylum kunthianum | reverse complement strand
ATCTATTCTAGGAAGTACATTAAGATCTCCTATAGTACATAAAGATCTCCTATAATCAATTCCTATATTCAAGCCCCCCAATTAGGGGATATAGATATATACACCATACTTCTATAACAAAAGGGAATGGCTGAGAGGAATGAGCTATAAAGTAAGCAAACTGTCAGCTAAGAACCATCTCATTCTGCACTTACATATATTTACATTTACTTGAACAATACAAACAAGAACCATCAAATATATATTTAGAGAAAAACAAAAGAAAGAACAAGAAGATATTAATTCATTCAATCATTTCCAGTCTTTCTCTATCACCCAATGCTTTTGTTCAAATAATGTCAAAGAACATGCAAGCAAATGTATATCCATCTTTTAAAATTTTTTCTCATGCTTAATAAAAGGAAAGAAAAGTAACACCATCGGTAACTTTTGTGGAACTTACATCTTTTAAAGTGACTATGATCTCATTGAGCATAACAAAAGCTTTTGTATTTTCCTCCTCCAAATTCATCTGACCAAAGCACATAAAAGATTTGAAATTGAACCTTTTCTTCCAACAGATTGTTATAGGCATCAGCAGTGCAGGATTGAAAGGCGGCAAAAGATATCAGTTGAATGCATAACATTCTTTTTCCCCTAAAATAATGAATACTAAGACATTTGATATAAAAATAAATCTAAAAGGAAACTAGAAAAAAGAAGCATATAATAAGGTCACCTTGACAAAGAACTGTTAGTAACAATATGAATCCACCATATTGGAGGCTGTGCAGATTTGCTCTTTGATGGTAAGAGCATTCTGCAGACTAATTGAAGAAAATTTGATGAAGATGAAATAGTTGAAGCAGCATTTACCACCAGCTATGATGGTATACTATTGGCTTGACTCCAAATAATTACAATGTACTAAGGATTGTCTTTCATCTAGCAAACGGATCTATTTTCCTAGTTTCAATTCTGTTTTATACCAAGAAAGTGTAAAACTAGGGAAATTAAGAAATGTTGACTAATAAGTTCTTTAGTTATGCGCATAAGTATAGACAGGCGCAAAGTTAAACAGTTTTTGTGAAAAACTGAAAATTGAGACAGTATTCATTCATAACAAAGAAATAGATGAAAGAATAAGAAAGAACCACTGTGCTTCATTAATTAATCATTTTGAAAATCACAAAGTAAATTCTCACCAACTAGATTTATTTCATTGCAGTAAGGATTTGAAACAAGGTAATCAATGATAGCCCCATTCTCTTCAGTGGCGATGACAAAATTTGATATTAAGTACTGTTGTTCAATGAATTTACAGATGGAAGCTCTTCAGTGATGGACACTTATATCTCATTATTTCTTGGATGACCTCATATTCTAAGTAAGGTCGTACAAAGAAAATTATTGAATCATACCTTAAATTCTTCTTGGTTTGCATTGACAATAGGAGTAAAATATTTTTAAAAACAGGCCCGTGAATCACACATGGTATGTTAATGATTTTGTCTCCAGAGGAGGGCTCCTGATTCTAAGAGGAAAATAACAGAGGAAAAGAAGATAAAATAGAAGAGAGAAGGAAAAAGATTCAACCTCTAAGGCCTGAACCATGAGAATGCGGAAACAAGTAAATCGATACTTGACAGACAAAGCATCAGCAGAAGGTTTCAAGCCAAGTAACAAGTCAATCAGCTCGACATTTCGAGAAGAACAAAACCAAGCATGTTCCTGCAAAATACCAAGTTATAGGGCCCTGTACATAATAATGAACAATAATTTAAGAATCTAAATGCTAACAACAACCTCTAAGATCCGGCTCAAAGTTTTATAGGCTTCACAGTGACCCACTTCAGTAGTTCCCTACATATGTTCATGCACAATTTCAAGCCAAAATCAATTCTCTACACAAGCAGAAAAGAAAAAAAGAAAAAGGAATCAACCAAGTCCGGTTATATGGTTTTCTAAGATGAAAAGTATACACTGAAACTGAATGAGATGAAGCTATATATCCGAACAACAAGATCCTCCTGTGCTCCATGAATGAAAGCGGATGCCAGCTCAAGCATCACACACCTGAAGAGTAACTCAAATTAGCTATCGAGAAATTCTACAGGAAGAGGGAGGAAATGCTGGTTTGTAGTTGAGCTCTATTTTACCATTTCAACAGTTTCAATTCATACCAAGATGAAAATATTTTTTTGCTCTGCTCCTAACAACACATGCTTTTAGATTATGAAAACTGTAATGCAACTCAAGGGTTTAATAATTCACATCTCACACAAAGGCTAAGGAAAAGCAGCCAAAACACATCCAAATTAAAGAATTGGCTAGGAAGTAGACAAATGGCTAAATCATGTATTTACTGCAACATTGCTAGCCCTTTAGAGTACCTAGGTTGCATAGGACAGACTAGCCTTGTATCTTGATTATATTTCTTCTAATTGAGTTAAAAAAGATTAGCTAATTGAACCTTTTCTTTTGCCTATGTACTGTATTTGGATCATAGATATGAAAAATCAGATAGTCTGCCAAACATATCAGAAATCAAAACATAGCAGGCCAAAGTATGAAGTATAAACTAATTAATCACCAGGGATGAAGTAACAACTACTGGATCATTATTCCAGTAGCCAAAATATCAAAGTAAAAAGGAAAAGGACACATTCATTATTTCCTTTAATAAATTTTTGCACGTACTGAAAGTGCTGATTGTTGCTTCATTATGATTCATAATAGAAATTTTTTATTAACCTCTGTACATCTTTGGCAATTGGATTGCCTTTTTCTTCACTTGGATTGCCTTCTTGATCACTCAATATATCACTAGAATTCTTGTTTTCAAATTCACCTCCATCATTTGCAAAGTTAAACCTCCGAAGCAGTAACATGAAAATATTTTTGGTAATAGAGGCATCAACGATGGAAACCAGGTATTCTACAGCATCCTGGGAAAATAAATGGAAAATAGAAATCAATTCAAGAATCATACAGACAAAATGCACCATGACAACTCAGTTCTCAGCTTATATAGGAAAAGAAACATTCTTTTGAAGTCTAATAACGATTAAGAAATAAATTAAGAATATACAGACCACCATAAATTATGAAAATCCAATCTTAAAGAACCAGTAAAAGAGCAGTAGTAGTAATGGGCCAGCTCATGAATAACTTGCTAATATCAATGAACACACAACAATAAAAGCCGCATATTGTGCTCCAGTTCCATAAAAAATAGTAGCTACACATCCAACTTTTTTATATTAAAAATAAGAAATGTAAGACTTAAGCAGTGACAGTAATGACATGTATGGTCACAGAACCAATTGTCACCATCCAGACAATTAAAAACAGGGAGTCATTGTCTGCTAAAATAATTTCCTTTAAACAAACCCAACCTAAACCTAAATGAAAGCAGTATTCCAGTTCACACTTCATCAACCACAAAAAAGTTGTCATTTTGAACCCCAATGAAAGGGGAAAATAGTGAGGTGAAGCCTTGAGAAAGGACAACACAACCAAAATAAACAGAGAATAGATCAGTCAATACTCGACAAACAATATGCTTATAAATTTTTTTAACTCATAAGAACAAGATGAACTACTTAAGGAGGTGCAAGGAGCAGGTAGAGGAAAAAGAAAGGATGTTTAAGATATATATCCTCAAGATTCATTCGAGTATTAGTAAAATAAAAGAGGGCTTGGAAAAGAACCTTCATCTTGAGACGCTTCTCAGGAAGTGAATGAACAAATAAGTCTGCAAGAGCTTGAAGCAACTCAATTGAACCTGATGCCATAGCCTCAATATTCTTCTTTGCCATTTTCTTTGAATAGCTAGGGCAGACTCTCAATTCTAAACAAGAATCCTTTAGTGCTATGATATCTGAATCACAAGATTTTTCCTTGGAAACAAGGATATCTCGATTTTGATTCACGAGAACCTGAATAAAAATTTAATTCAACTAAATGAGCATGTTGTAAACATGAATACACATGCACCACAGAAATAAACAAGTTACTAAGTATCAGAAGAAACAAGAATTATAGTTTCTCGCTACCATAAACGAGTAAACATCACCTGTAAGGCAAAAGCAATATGCTGATGCATGGAAGAATCCTTATTCAACAATTTAATCAAAAGCTTCGCCAAAGATCTAAACTTTTTATGACCATCTACAGGATAGCGACAAAAGGCTGGAAGCAGGCACCATAGATCATGAGCATGAGCCTGCAGATCTTCACCAATCACTGAATTTTTAACTGGAATGCAAGTGAGAAGAAACAAAAACAAAATAAATATACAGCACAAGTTCAATAAATCACTGAAGTTCACCAAATGTACAAGTCATTAGAAAAAATGGGAAGAATTAGGATACCCATTCAATAAATTGACGTCAATAATCCTGCAATCCACTAGTAAAAAAAATACTACAAACAGTAAAGTTCTCATTTTAATTACTGCAAAGAAATTACAAGAAAGGCATAAAAGAAACAGATTCCCAGCAGAAATTCCAAACATAATAAAATAATAAAAAGTAACCTAGAAGCATTAGATTTTTGAGATAAAATTAGGGAGTTCAATATCAAGTACACTTTACACAAGAGTATCACCCATGCCAAAGATGGAGGTTAAGGGAGGCAAGAGGGACAGGAAGCTAGAAACATGTTCACGCTTTTGATGCAAGTACATCAAAGAACTGCATGTCTTCCAACATCCTACTGACGGGGAAGGCGAAGACTTAAGGCAATCAAGCTTCATACAAAACAAATAAAATGCATAGAATAAAAATAGGTAGCAGTTTTTTATTATCTACAGTTGAATCTGCCAAACATGTTTGACTTTAGACATTAAATACAAGACCCAACACCCATGGGTTTTGGCTTAAGCAATCTACATTATCGCATTCCACCACTAAATTTCATACAGTAAGCACCAGTGTCCAGCATTAATGTCTTTATCAGCAAAACCAACAACACATTGCTATAAGGATCGTTAATGATCTAGTATCACTCACTTCTCTAACTACTGTGCATTGAATCATAATATAAGTTATTGTCCAACACAATATCTACATATATACTAGCATATGAATTGTTCATTCAGATAATTGTGCAGTATGGTAAATAATGAAAACTAATACACAAGCATGCACATATGTGCATTCAAACACACATAAGAATACACATGTCCAGAAATGTTTTTGGGTTGTGGTTTCTTCAACAGTTACTGCTATTTGGGATGAGAGGAATGGTAGGACCTTTCAGGATAGGATGACAACAAAGGAGCAATTTCATAAGCAACTGATATTGAACATCAGGATGTAGATATGCTCACAGGATTGGGCCAAAGTACAACCTCACTATCTTACAAGCTATTGGAAGATCTAATGTACCAACTCTGTAGAAAATCCTAAAGTTGTCTTGTAGTATGATTTTGGAGGCTTAAATTGTGAATGCACCATGTGCTGTAAATACTGTAAAGTTTGAACTGCCCTGAAGGCTTAATACATTTAAATTTTTCAAAAAAAAGAATACCCATGTCCAACTCATCATGATGGATTAAATGGACTAAAATATGAAAGGTTTTTTTTCTCTTGGAACACATCTTTGCTCTTAGGCATGCCAATTAATCACAATGGAGTTCCAGTTGCTGTATATTCACTTTGAACACATACCTTTATGACTTGCTCTCTCAAATGATTTTGCAAGAGGCACAATATGGTCCATATAATACCCAAGTGATGCTCCAACAATGTAGTCATTCAATATTGGTATCAGCCAGGCATTTGAACAAGTAAAATCATCAGAGTTAATAGATATGGGTATGAGCATAAGTATCCTCTCTGGGCCCATCGCAACAACTGCAGATCCAATGCAACTCCGAAGCTGCAAATAATATACAAGAGTGCATTAGTCAACTCAGAAGGCAATATACCAGGAAAAGATTACTGACAGTTTCACAGAGGTACCCATCTTAGACAAGTTAGAACAAGTAAAAATATTACAAGATACAGCTTATTATTGGATAGTGCCAGATGATAAATTTTGATTACTGAAATAGAATTTGACAAGTAAATATGATATTCCATAATTTGGAAGACGATTCTCAAATTAATTCCCAACCAATCGGAGCGGTGAAATTCACAGAATCTTACATGATTTGTTTCAAGCACGTTCTGAACAGCATAGTTCATCAAGTCAGCAAGCTTAACTACAACACTCTTCATAAAGATAAAAGAGACATCCCCTACAACCAAAAATATGAAACAATGGTAAGAAATTTCTCAACCAAGTTGAACGTTGAATAAAAGTATTGCAATGCAAACATAGAGTGTGAAATGAATGATGCAGATCATCAAACAGGTTAAATAAAATATCAGTTGATCACATCCGAAAAACAGTTCATCGCATTAAATAGCCAAAAGTTAGAAATTCCCAGTACCAAGTTTCTGCAGCAGGACAGAAATGACACCCAATAGATGCTCGTTCAGAATCCCATTACATGAGCTCATATTATTCTCAAGGATAGAACAAGTTTCTCTTATGGATTCTGCTTCCTCACTTTCTTGATTTAAACTACCAAATGATTGGTTATCTTCCGAGAAAAATGTGTCTCGATCTATATATTGTTTGATCACTTCCTTCATGATCTCTGAAGCCTGTGATGCAGCAGTAGACTCACAAGTCAAAAGACCTATATCCGTATCAACAAGGGTCAGAAAAGTTCAAAGTGCATGATTAACAAGGTTCATCAAGTAAAAAACTGTTGAGCATTTAAGTGAAAATTATGGCCTGTGTTGCTGACAGTTGATCTATATTCAAACAAATTGTAGCCAACGCTAATTGTAGTTATCTCAAATATTTTGCATAATAGATGTGAAGCAATGCGTTTTTCCAATGACTGGTTGCATAATGATGCAATGAGCCAAAAAGGAAAATACCAATTATAAACTTAGTAAAGAAAAACAAGAAAAAGAGACTGTGTCCATATGCAAAATCATATCAAGGAGCATACCTGCAAGAGAATCTACAATTCTTCGAACATTCCTCAAAGATGAGCAGTATCCTCCAGCAGAAAGCTTATCAAAAGCCATTTTCAACAACTTCGTTGCCAACACAAGTGTGTCAGTCGGATTCTTCTCCCCAACAGAAATATACAAAGAAAGACGGTTTATAATGTTCTCCAATTGTGGACCAATAATTTCATCTCTTCCAGCTTCAAAAATTGCTTCAATAACAGCAAGTACGTGCCTTGTAAGTGCCGAGAAGTTCTGGCACATAAGTTTACACAGTTCCAACAGAACCTTCAAACTGACTTTGTCCGAAAGATGGCCACCAACAAGCCTCAACAGATTTAGCAAATGGAGGACCTCTAGATGCTCATGGTTCAATGATATCTCGCTTTCAGAGGTATGAATAATACTTGAAGCAGAGACTTTAACAGCAACAGGCATGTAGCTTCTAAGTAATGATAGAACCAATTTACCTGCCTCATTTATAACAGCAGCAGATTGGAATGACCTAAAAAGCTTCTCCATGCAATCCTGAGCACTCTTACGCACCTGAAAATTAAACAAAGAAAAAATCACCCATTAACATCAAGTTGATCTAGTGAAATTAAACTAACAGAAGCACAAAGCACCAGACGAAAAAAATCACCTTGGGTCGTTTATCAACAGAGCATTTAAGCAAAGTCTCATACCCTAGCTTCACAGAATCCCAAACCTCCAAATCACAGAACCTAACCAGCAAAACCCCCAGGCACTTGACAGCACCGGTCAGTGTCCCCACTGCCAAACCTTCTCTCTCCTCCAACATTCCGACCAGAACTCCCGCCGCCTCCGTCGCCTTCTCTTCATTAATACTTTTCTCCTGAATCAGAGGCAACACGATCGAGAAAAGTGACAAGAGCGCCGCAACTGCCGTGGAGTCCAGCGACGTGGAGTTGGAGAGATTATCAATTGCTGCGGCGAAGTAAGCAGGCGGAGTTAGGGGGAGAGACTCCGCGGTGAGGATTGAGCGGATGGCGGCGGCGGTGGCGAGGAGGTGGCGATGCTGTGGGGCGGTTGAGGTGGAGTAGCGGGACATGAGCTGTTGGCAAATGTCTGCGTCATCTTTGAACGGAGGAGCCGCCGGAATCGCTGGGCGGCGTTGAGATACGAGCTTCATGGAGGTTTTAGAGTTTTTTTTTTGGGAAGAGCAGGGTTTAAAATTTTGATGGGCTAGAGATGCTTAAGACCCGACTTGACCTTGAGCTAACTAAAAATCGAAATAAATTTTAAATAATAATTCAGGCGCCAGCGCCACCGGTGAAAGCAAAGGGAATGCCCATCCTTCCGGTGAATTATCCTCCTTCACTTCTCGCCTTAAGCAACTTTCTCTCCAATCCTTATAAATTCCTTTTGAAGACCATCAAACACTCAACCCACTTCACCCAAATTCTGTCCCATGCTATTGCTTCTGGTCTCTTCAACCTCCCCTTTGTCTCTACCAATCTCCTTTTCTACTCTCTGTCACATCACTCTTATCATCTCTGTTTGCCTCGCTCCATCTTCTTTCTTATCCAAAACCCTAATCTTCTCTCTTACAATTTCATGTTCAAAGCCTACTCTCAGAGCTCTAACCCTGTTAATTCCATCACTTTGTACAATTCCATGCTGCGCACTGGCGTCTTGCCTGATAACTACACTTTCCCTTTTGTTTTTAAAGCCTGCGGCCGCCTCTTGCTTCTTCAGAAAGGTCAAGAAGTGCATTCTCTGACCCTGAAACTGGGGTTTGAATATGATGTTTTTGTAAATAATGCATTACTTTCCATGTATTTTTCATGTGGAGCGGTTCACATTGGACGTAGTGTTTTTGATTTGCTTCCGGATTTTATCAGAGATGCGGTTTCTTGGAATAGTTTGATTTCTGGGTATTTACGGTGCGATTGTAATGAGGATGCTCTGAAGGTGTTTGTGGAATTGTTGGGGAATGGTCGTGCGAGGCCCGATGAGGTTAGCTTAATTGGGGCACTCACAGCTTGTGGGAGAATGTTGCTTCTTCGTTTAGGGAAATTATTTCATGGCTTGATTACGGTAAAAGGGTTTGTTTTATATGCGTTTATAGGCTCTTCTTTGGTTGACATGTACTCAAAATGTGCGCAAATCGGCGATGCTAGGAAAGTTTTTGATGAAATTCATGGTACCAATATAGTTTGTTGGACTTCTATGATAGTTGGTTATGCAAGGATGGATCTGTTTAAGGAGGCAATTGAGTTGTTTAGAGAGATGCAGCATGTCGGAGTGAGAGCAGATGCACCATTAGTTGCCTGTATCATATCTGTTTGCGGCCATTTGGGTGCGCTTGATCAAGGAAAGTGGTTGCATACTTACTTTGAAAGGAATGGCATTGACATGAACCTTTCTGTGAATAATGCTCTGATTGATATGTATTCTAAATGTGGAGATGTTGAGAAGGCCCTCCAAATTTTCAAGGGATTGGATAAAAGAGATGTCTTTTCATGGACTGCTATGATTCTGGGGCTTGCTATGAATGGAAACTCTGGAGAAGCTCTGAAACTGTTTGCACAGATGGAAGAGTTGAGTGAAGTGACACCAAATGAGGTCACTTTCCTTGGTGTCCTGTCTGCTTGCAGTCACGGTGGTTTTGTGGATAAAGGGATTAAATATTTCAGAGCCATGAGTCAATTATATCGTGTCGTCCCACGCATTGAACACTATGGGTGTATGGTTGATCTTCTTGGCCGTGCAAACTTACTGGATGATGCTGAAAGGTTTATTAGGGCAATGCCCATTCAACCTGATGTGGTTATATGGAGATCAATGCTTTTTGCTTGCAGGAGTCATGGAGATGTAAAATTAGCAGAGCATGCAACCCGCAAGATTGAGGAACTAGAACCAAGGAGGTATGAGGCTGGTGTTTTATTGTCCAACATATATGCTTCAGCTTCAAGATGGGGTGATGTGAGCAGGGTAAGGAAGTCTATGACTCGTCACAAAATAGAAAAGCAACCAGGTTGCTCATTCGTTGAAATAAATGGTCTTGTTCGTGAGTTCTTCGCTGAAGATGGATCACATAGTCAAATGGATGTCATTTATGAAACAAGCATGCAAATTCATAATGTTCTAGAATCTAAAGAATTTCACTTTGATTTCTTGGATCATCTACAGTGATAAGGTCATATTCAAAGATTATAAGTTCATGCCTAGCAAAAAAGTTAAATTAGACAGAGATTTGGTTGGGGTATTTGGTGATCTGATTATAGTTATTAGAACTTGGATATTATAGTTATTTTTGAAATTGATCAATAATGACCTTTGAATGTGTATCAGGCTGATGATTTATTTTCTGGGACAAAATTTGATAAGTTGAAGGAAGCATAAGTTCTTGTTCATAAGGCCCTGGGATCATAGTTTAGGAAGCAAAAAGGCAATATAGACGATGAACTTTCGGGGGCATCTATCATCTTATGTCAGGTAAAGAAATACCTGGAACTGTTAAAACGTGGCAATGGCCTTGTCCAGGGTATTTTTGAAATAATTGTAACCTTTGCCTTGAGTTGACTGGTTTATAATGGAAATCAGAAACCTGATTAATGGGAGCCACGGAATAGTTGCTTGTAGACAAGATCACAGAAGCTCTTGCAGTTGCAAAATATTTGTTGACAAGCAAATGCATATCTACTTGCTGAGACAGAGAAATATGTTAAGATACCTGTGTTTTGGCGGCAAGGCCTAGCAGCAAAAGATATAGATACACTTGAAATGTCCATCGCTTGTTGCCCGGTCTGTTGCCTGTGGTTAGTAGTAAGCTTGAGGCTCAATTTAGTTAATATTTAGTTTATTGCTCTCTGCATAAAAAGGTGATGCTGATCCTGATGGAAACAGATAGATCTCTGCTTTGATGATATGAAGAGATTGCCCTGGCCCCTTATTCATGGCAAAAAAAACATTATTTCAGTGCAACAGTGCTCCAGTTCTTTAACCAAGGTATGATCCTCATGAAGCAGATAGTTTGTACTTTGGCAACATGAAGATATTGCTCTGGTGTACTGATAATGACCAAAATAATGATTGCACTGCAGTAGTCCTCCAGCTCATGAGAATAAGATATGAGGTTCAAAGCATACCACAGAAGTGGTTCTTTATCAAAAGCTCGAGTTAGTAGTACTTTAGAGATTTTTACAAATTTCTTACGAAAGAGACCTAATTGCTGCTGAAGGAATCATGCTACTGCATTACATTTCTGCAGTTGAGATTTTTGTAATCTTGGGTAAGTAAAAATCAGTTTTGAGGCTCTAGCCCTTACCTGCTCAAATGAGAACAGGTAGCATAACATGATGGGACCTGATTACTGTTTTCATATAGTGGAGTATACATGTATCTATATGTGTGTGTGTGTGTGTGTGTGTGTTTGGTTGGTGGAGGATATATCTTTATGTTGATTGGTTGGTGCTGCTCTGTAAGGAGACTTTTGGTGAGAACTATACTTGTCTAGGTTTTGCTATGCTTCTCTGGCTACTGGAAAATAGTTCGTTAATTTCAGACAGCTTTGAAGTACATTTTGTCTGTACTCCACAGTGAAGTAAAGAAGCTCTTATTGAAGAAATGCAGTTCCATTGTATACAAAGTTCAACAGTTAAGCTTTACTCCCCATGATAATCTCAAGTCCTTGTGACATTAGTCTTGGCAAATTTGCTCATTTGCATTGTTTGTTTCTATCTGAATTCTTAGCTACATCTTAATCACTAGAGTGGTTTCCAAAATTTTCTGAACTACATCTTAAAAGTTTTTGTCAGGTTCCATCCATTTTACCATAAATTGATGAATGATGATTTCCAGGTGTAGTCATTATATTTAGTTTTCAATAGCTATATATATATATATATATATATAGAAAAGCCTATATTCTACAACAGAAGACGTCGGCAAATGATATTTTCCCTTTCGGATGCAACACAGCCTCAAACACCAAATTATCCGTATGGTACACCTTAGTAACAGAAAGAGACGCCCGTGAATGTTTATAATCCTAATTATTGCGAAGGTACAGATGCCTGTGATAATATGATAAAATAGCAAATTTTGGTTTCTTGTTTCAAATTTTAGAATTTGAAATTTAATAAAACAAATGAGTAAAATATTTATCCAAATTGTTTAATGATATAATTTACAAAATGTCAAAAAATTATTAGTTATAGCTAAGGTGTGGAGATTGAAGTTGAGTAAACAATTAGAGATAACACTTTAAAATCTACATAAAACTCACAAGTAAATAAAATGTCTTCAATTGTAAAAAATCAAGGCAATCACATAAAAAATAAGAAAATTAAAAAACAAATATTAAAGATAACAAACTCGCAATAGAGAAAAGGAGATAGCTAATCGTGATAAGCAAAATTGTCAATAGTTCGTACTATTTCATCTATATGAAAAACATTATTATGTAAATTATACCTGACTATGCAACAATATATGATAATCAACAATTAAATATACTTTCATCATCGAATATTTTACCGAAGAAGTTTTTAGTTGAAAGGTTGGTCTTCGTACCAGCACGTATGTTAATATAAAAAGACTATAAAATAATATAATTTATGATTGTTAAAATTATCATGATAAACAAAATTTATATATCATAAAAAATAGAATTTACCCTCAATATCTTCATTATCTCGTACAGTTACTTGAATGATTGGAAAAGCACTTCCATGGTTCTTCAACAAGAGTAATTTATCAAACTCCACACCTTTAACTTCGATCATAATATATGCCTTTAAATAGTTGTCTAACTCCATTCTACTATAAAGTTGCTCTGAAAAATCTTTTCTTTCTCATTCATTTCATTCAGAGGGGATAATATAAGCGGTCTCATCTCTCTTAGTCCTTGCCCTTTTTTCTTTGATTTTACATTGGTCTTAAATGAAGCTGAAATTGAACTTGAAGTTGGAGCTAAACTATTGCAATCCTAATTTTTATCCAATCTTAGTTGATAATCATTAAATAAATTATACCATAATTATTTAATGACATCAACATGCTCTTGAGCCCGATCACCATATAATATATCATAATAAAAATAAACCCCCTTAATCTTGTTTCTCAGGATCAATGTAGAAATGACCGTCACAATTTGTCTAACCATATACCAGTAAAAATTGCGCTTCTCTATCATCTGCTCTTCCATAACTTGGATCACCTATTAGAATCAATTATCCAATAAGATATATCTTTCTTGATCTTGCACATATTGCTAAAACAACAGTGTGAAATTGGATATTTTGTTCCTGAGAACAACTCAGTATTATTATAAAACATTTCTAACGTTGCATAAATTGCTTTAGCCAAATCTCATTTCTCTTCTGTCAGTAGGCAAGTATATTGAGAATCTTTTTGTCTAAACATGTTGAACACCTCAACATACTTGGTTGCCAACTCCAACATCTTGAATGTTGAATTACATCTAATAAGACAATCCAAAACCAACTTCTTTGTGCACAGAATGCTCAATTCCCGTTCATTTCTTCAAAATTTTCAACTCTTTTAATTGTTGCACTCCAATATACTACAATATCTCGAATTATGTCTATCTTTTCCTTTATCACCTCTAACCTTTCCTTCATAATCAAATTTATAATATATGCAAATCGACATATATGGCATAACCTCTCACCAACTGACAAGCTCCCAACTCGTACTTTATTATCCGACTTTTCGAGTATCACATCATTCGTGCTACAATTATTAAGTGTTATGGTAGATAGCTTGGTGTTGGTATTTCAATCTATTAAACAATTGACCAATATGGTTGTAAACCTTTCGCTTATATGTGGTGCCAACACATAAATAAACCTACCATTTCAAAATATAAACAAATATTAATAGTAATTGAATTAATAAATAAATGATAACAATATTAAAAAATATAATTTACCTCAGTAGTAAACTACATAGAGTGCAGTCGTTGTCAATATAATGTTGTCGTCACCATTATATAACCCTTGTTTTGGTTATCACTTGTCCAAATATCTGATATGATGGCTATCTATTTGTTAATACTCAATAACGTCTTTAATATTTCTTTCTTTTGATCCTATTATATCTTTAAAATGTCTTTCTTTAAGGTATTTAGAGTTGGGATCTTGAAGGTCAGTTCGAGTGTGGTAAGCAACATTCTAGAGTATTTGCTATTAACAACAGAGAGTGATTGTTCATCACCAATGATCATCTTAGTTAGAAAAAAACTTTGATTTGTTTTTGTCATAAGCTATGAAAATCATTTCATCCTTCCCTCTTATTAGGTTAGGTGTAAAAAAACGTTTGACCTCTTGATAAGATCTTTTTTTATTGCACGACTCTATATGTCTCTTTAAATGAGAGGTTCCATCTTTTGAACTTCCAGCCAACATCTTGTGACAATATTTACATTCAGTCTTCTTTATTCCATTTATTGATCTAGTCTTGTTGAAGTGATTCCAAACATCACTTCTCAATAAACATGCTCCTTTAACATGATTTATTTCTTACTTGGTATCGGATGAAGTCTCCGCTGGTATACTATCTAATACCTGATTAGAACTTTCCACTAAAGGAATATGCTCATCCATCTAAAACAATCAACATATATGGGTATAGGCTTGACCACGATTAATGAACCGCCAGTTATGATTACAAAACTGCCGGTTACAGTTTATGAAAATCTATAAACCTTAACCGAACTGCCAGTTCACGGTTTAGGTTATGGTTTGAAAACTGCCGGTTTAATCGACCAATGTTAAACAATGGTTTAAC
>JANIMX020000168.1:513233-523928 GCA_024582655.2 Erythroxylum kunthianum | reverse complement strand
TGCATGTGTATTTTGGAACTGTAAAGTCTGGAGTAAAAGAGCTTAAAATGGATGGATTGTTGAATAAAGTGAAATAATGGAATTAAGAAACGAAACCCGATATCGGGTAACGTTGTAAAATGAAACCCGATATCGGGTAACGTTGGATTAAGTTGACTTCGTATTTATAAATGAAAAAATGGTAATGGTATGTGGTTAATTAAATCAAAGGTAGTAAGTGTTGGAAAGTTGGTATAGATGACTGGGTTCTATGGGATCTATATCAACTTTTCCTTTTTTGATACCTAATTTGTAGTCATTTAGTTTATAGATAGTTGATTGTTTCCAAAATTAACAATTTGTGAGTGTATGTATTCATGTATTATCAACACAATAGATAGATTAAAAATTCCTAAAACCTTCAATCTCTATCATGTATCGAACATGGCCTCACATATAGGTATGTCTCAAGTTGTATTCCTCTTTTACCGGAGGAAGCTCATAAGCAAGTCAAATATGGGCTCACACAAAAGTGTTGTCAAGCCTTGTTCCTCTCTAGACAAGTGCATAGTAAAAAAAAGGTATGTGTGATAAGAAGATACCAATAAAGCTTAAAGGTAAAATTTATTGTTCAACGATTAGACCGGCCATGCTCTATGGAGCAGAGTGTTGGCCCATTAAACAAGTGTATAGTCATAAGCTAATGGTGACGGAAATGAGGATGCTCCGTTGAATTTGCAATCTTATCAGAAGAGATAAGGTCAGGAATATAATGGTAAGAGACAAAGTAAACGTAGCTAATATTATTAACAAATTAAGGGAGACAAGGCTTAGGTGGCTTGGTAATATTAAGAGGAGACATCCAGAAGCTCCAGTGAGAAGATGCGAGAAGATAATACTCAGAGACTGTAAGAGAAAGAAAGGGAGGCCTAAGAAGAATTGGAGGGAGGTAATCAAGAATAATATAGCAGCGTTAGAACTTAGCCAGGACATGACCCGCAATAGAAATTTGTGGCGTACTAAGATTTAGATAAATGAGTTCTTGTAAACAGATTATTGTAGGTCTCATAAGTTGACCTAACTTGACTTGGGAGTTATTATTAGTTAGTTTTTTTTATGTGGGTCACTTGGAAACAGCCTCTCTACTAGTTAGGGGTAAGGCTATATACTATTAAGACCTCCCCAGACTCTGCTTAACAATAGGATTTCTAATGGGTGTTGTTGTTATTGTTGTTCCTCTATAGACAGAGGAAGTTAATAAGGAAGTTGAATATAGCCTTACGCACGGTCGTGTGCTAGGTCTTGTTCCTATCTAGAATTAGAGTTTGAAGAAACACTCTCACACACGAGTAGTTCGTAGCTCGTGTCACTTGGCATCAAAGTTATAAAGGTGAATTGAATACGACCATGTCTAGCCCGTTCTCTCTAAGTTTAGTTAAATGAAATCTCTATTCTAGTGAAAATGTTTGGGAATACCACACCCATCTATTGAGGAATCAACCAACATGATTAACCCTACATCACAACCTATCAACAATATTTCCCTATATCTTCAGCAAAATTGGGACACTTATTGCAAATCACCAACATAAATTGAATGGGTCGATTTTCATGAGTGGTTTCAATCACTTTTGTTAGTAATCGATGGGAAGGGAAAAATGGGTTACCTTACTAGTGAGATTTCTTATCTAGCAACCAATGATGCAAGCTTCTAGACACGGAAAGTAGATAACTCCATCATCATGGCTTGGCTTGTCAACTCAATAAAGCCTTAAATCAGTCGCACCTATCTCTTCTATAAAATGACACATGAAATTTGGAAGGTTATGGAAGAGATGTACTTAGTTCTCGAGAACACATCTCAACGTTTTGAAATTTGTTCAACCTTTCAAAACACTAAGCAAGGAACTGGGTGAATGACTGAGCACTATAATAGGCTAACTAAACTATGACAAGAGATGGACCTATTCTACTCGATTCTATGGTGATGTCCGAGTGTTGTACAATGAAGTTCTAGAGAAGGACAATGTTTATTTCTTTTAAGGGATTTGCAAGGATCTAGATGAAGCCAAAAGCTACATTCTAGGGACAAAACCCTTACCATCTCTTTAGGAAGTATTTGTAGACGTCAGATAGGAAGAGAGAAGAAGAAAAGTTATGCGAAGTATGTCACCTTTGCACACAACCATAGAGATCTGGCCTTGCATCCACTTGCCAAAGCCAATCTACTTCCCAAAGTAAAAAATCGAAAGAAATCTATCGTCATCTAAGCACTTCATAGAACCATACTACACCAAGGAGACTTGTTGGGATATTCATGGAAAATGTACGAATTGGAAGCCACAGAGCCAGAACCAAAAAAAAATAAAAAATCAGAGTGCCTTTGTTGCTAAATCTACTGCAAAGACAAAGAAGACAAACTCAGTGGCGTTCACACCTTAGCAAAGTTGGTATAGATGACTAGATCTTATGGGATCAAAGTCAACCTTTCCTTTTTTGGCACCTAATTTGTGGGCATTTAGTTTATAGATTTTTGGTTGATTGTTTCCAAAATCAGCCACTTGTAAAATATTCATGTATCGATCATTACAATAGATAGATTGAAAATTCATAAAACTTTCAATCTCTATTGTGTATCTGTTTTAGTAAGAAGTGCATCAAAAACATGAAGGAACTTGCATGTGAAGTAGTAATGTACAATCTATCTCATTGAAACTATGATTTAATTTTTCAGCCAACGCTTTGTTTTATTGGAGTATGGAAACAAGAAGATAGATGAATAAGTTGATTCACTGCCATAAAGGAGACAACTAGAGAAGAGAAATATTTATTGGTATTATCACTTTGTAAAAGACATCAAGATCCACTAAAAATGGGTGTGAATTTTAGCACAAAATATATGAAGATAGACAATACCTCAAAAATGATCTTTCATTAAGATAATTCATATCATATGTGAATAATCATCAATAAAGGACGTAAAATAATAGCAATTAGTTTTGGGACCACGTAAGAACCTAACCATCAGAGTGCACATGAGGAAAAGAGGCATTAGCTTATTTAATAACTCAACTAGGAAGGGACATGACTATGTTTATTCGACTGACATGACTTATAGAAAATTTCAAACACTTGGCTTAAATTTGGGACTGTTAATTTTAGATTGAACAAAGATGATTGGCCAATCAATTATGAATCTGCTCTGACGTAATGGCAGTGTCACATGCAATAGAGGATGGACCACCAAAGTAGTAGAATCCTTGACTCGCGCCTTGTACCAATGACCCTCATGTCTTTAGGTCCTGAGTAACCTTAGTCTAGAAGGATTAAATATAATAGAGTAGTTAAGAGACTTAGTAAGTTTAGTTATTGAAAGTAAATTGATAGGAAATTATGAGAGATACATGACATACAATAAAGAAAGAGTAGTAGGAATGACTACCCCATCATCAAAGTAGGAATGACTCTCGTATCATGACAATGTGAAGGGAGAGATCTGAGAAATATTGGCTTAAGCTAATTTTATGCTTAGAATTTCTATGTATACATATTATTATGGTTAAAAGGGTTACAAATATAAATATAAATATAAATATAATCCCTATACTTGTAACATTTAGAGAAGTGAAGTATGATGTTTGTAGTATTCAACACTTCCATGAACAGGTGTAGCCAGATATTTCTGATGATGCTCTTGGATGTAACAAAAACTGCCATATTGCTGATCCGAGCCTGAAGTTATAGCTTAGACTTGTAGTCAAATGCTGTTTACAGCTATACCATTTTGTGGTTAGGATTTGATGAGAGGGCAAAGGGTTGAAGAGATTCATGCTACTGTAATTTTCAAGTGTTTGTAATTAGGTTCTCTTGTAAGTGTTTGATTATTCATCAGTGGCAAAAGGGTGAGGGAATACAAATTTTATGCTGTTCGCATTCTGTTGAAAAAACTAATAATGCTAGCAGTTCTCTTGATTAGAGAGTAGTCTTGATTACAGACACTCTTTTCCAAAATGAAAGTCCCTTTTTGAATTTCCATGTCCCTTATCAAGAAGATGAGTAGATACGGTTAAAAAAAAAACTTAACATAATCTTGTCCAAGGACACCAGTGAAATGGTAGAATACAGGATGGTGAATTTGCTAGCGAACTGTTTGTGTATAAGAGTAGGCAAGACTAGTCAAAAGACCCATCATTTTCATTCTTCTTCTTGTCCTTTTCGTTCAGGTTATTATTTAATGGCTTAGCATTAAATTTCATCTTCTTCCATTTAGTGATCATTTCACGTTGCAAATTTCAAATAGCCTTTAATTGATACTCGAAGATGTTATTAACTTGCATTCTGTTAGGAATTGCTTCATGATTTTGAACTTGTTGGAGATCCTTTTTTTCTGTAAAAGGGCTAAAATTCTGTACCTCTTTTTGCCTCTTCCTACCGTGCTATCATCTTAGTTGATTTATTATTAAAAAAGCCAGCCATTAATTAAATGTCCAGCTAAAAGTTATTCTTTATCAGGTGGCAACAACATTGAACTCTACAGAGTGTTTCCTTCTGCAATCTGGTTCGGCAGTTTTCTTGTGGCATGGGAACCAGAGTACCTATGAGCAGCAGCAGTTAGCGGCAAACGCTGCTGAGTTTTTGAAGGTAGTCCCGCTGACATTTCTGTTGAAACATATCAATCATGTGTAGATTCTATGTATGCTTTGTTCTGAAAGGTAAAATAATGACCAAATAGTTACTACAAAGTCATCTATAATTTTGATGACACTGTTAACTAGTTAGTTAAATATAGTTGAATAGCTTGGCATGGGTTTCAACTGAATGGGAATATGAGGTTGATAGAAATGGTTATGCCACGAAATCATATTGTTGTCAAGAATATAAGTACATTTGGGTCAAGTAGACTGAAACTGGTAAGTTCGGATATAAGTTGAATTTTTAAGTTGACCTTTTTGTTCTGAATTTGTAATAATAGTATCTTATTACGTCCTCAACATCTCAGTTTATATTGGGAAGTACTAAATAAGAAAAATGAAGCAGTCTCTAGTTGAATTTAGCACTCATTTGCTATTCTTTGTTAAGTGGGATGGGCATGGGGTAATGTTTTGGGGGTGGGTGTTCCCTTTTATTGTTTAACCCAGAATTGGTCCATTGAGTCCCTTCCAGATAGAAAAGTAAAAAGAAAAGAAGGTTTTTGGAACAATACATATTTTCTTCATTTCCCTTAATTGTTCTTCTCATGTTGCAGCCTGGCATTGCTGTCAAACATTCTAAAGAAGGGACTGAGAGCTCATCTTTCTGGTTTCCACTTGGAGGCAAACAGAATTACACTAGCAAAAGAGTTTCTCAAGAAACTGTCAGAGATCCCCACTTGTTTGCTTATTCATTCAACAAAGGTTACATTTCTTGTTATTGCTTTTAGATTTTTAGTTTTTCTATTATCTTCACGTACCTTCTGAAAGAAGTTGATATCTTACAATCATGTTTACGCTCTGACCTACCTTCTATGATCAATTTTGCTGCACATGGGTCCAGGGAAATTTCTGGTGAGTTCCAGACTTTGGGTGAATTTGAAAATTCTTTCCAGACAAGTGCTTAATCAGCCTCTTGTATTATATTGAGCAGATCGAGGAAATTTACAACTTTTCTCAAGATGACTTATTGACAGAGGATGTCTTGATTCTTGACACGCATGCTGAAATATTTGTTTGGGTTGGTCATTCAGTAGACTCCAAAGAGAAACAAAATGCTTTTGAAATTGGCCAGGTATTGCTTAAACAACATTTCTTTCTGTCAGATTGTTCCCTCCATAATATATGATTAACCTTTTGCAGAAATATATAGACATGGCTGCCTCTCTAGAGGGTTTACCTTCAAATGTTCCTTTGTATAAAGTCAGTGAAGGAAATGAACCTTCATTTTTCACGACATACTTTTCATGGGATCCTGCAAAAGCCATTGTATGTGCTGTCCTATCAAATATTTGTTAAGCTATTGATTATCATTTCATTTTTTGTTTGTTTCTACAAATCTCCATATTGGGTGATGAATGCTGGAATAATTTTGTTGCCATCTTTCAAAGTCTGCATTTTTTCTTAGTTCCAAATACTGTTAAGTGTTAAGTTCATATCCACATGCTTGATTAAATTTGAATGGACCCTGTTTTTAGCAAACATTCTATCGAAAAGTTCAGTTGCACTATTGAGGCAATGGCATGAGGAAACTGTTAAAGTTAGATACCATGATTCTGTCTAGGAATGGACCTTACTGGCATTGGCATAGATGAAAGGAAAAAGAAAAAGTAAGAAATTTATATGGTAATCCAAATTATTCCTAAGAAAATTTGTTAGACATGTAATATTATATTAGTGTATTAACTTGGTTGGGTTTAGAGTCCAGTTGCAACTGTAAGATGAGCATCATAATCTGTAATATGGTAACACGTGCTTGCATTAAGTGTTGGAATAATGCCTGATTTTGTGAGGATTGTCTCGTAAAAAAGTCAGGAAATTTGTTTAGGATTTTATGTAGTTTAGTGGTCTCTTGAGAGTTTTTATAAGCCTTTTGCATTAACTAGAATCAGAATACTTTAAATCTTTCATATTTCTTTATCAGTTCCGATGATAAATTTCAGGTTCAAGGAAACTCATTCCAAAAGAAGGTCTGGTTGCTCTTTGGTTTAGGACACCATGCTGTGGAGGTAGATTCTTGGTTTCTTTTTGTACTTTCAGTACGATAATACAAATAAGGGAAAAAATTGCTTGTCTGTTTCAAGTATATTATGTCTATTCTTTTCATATTTTATTTTTTCTTACTTTCTTGCTCCATTGAGTAGGATATAGCAATTGTCTCTGTCATCTGCTTGTACATTATTATTATTATCATTATTGATGTTTAGAATGTTCTCAGCACTATACCTACCTGAAGCAAGTGACTGTTTTTCCAAATTACGCTGCCATGTCTAATATCTATAAATCATACACAGGCACCTATTTCCTGTGAATATTCTTTGTTTTCCCCTTAATGGATTGTTTAGCAGTAATGGTTTTTTTGCAAACTCTTCTTTTGATGGCATATCTCAAATGATTTATAATATGCCGGAATATGTAATGCAGACTGCCTTCTCAGACAATTAAGAGCTTATTGTTTGTTTGTTACAAGTCTGTTTCTGATGTGACATTTAGGTTAACATTGTCTCTAGCATACACAAACCATGCATGCACAATTTGCTATTTTTACACACTAACCATGCTATCTTATTACTTTACAGGAAAAGTCCAATGAAAATCAAGGAGGACCAACTCAAAGGGCCTCTGCATTAGCTGCCTTAACTTCTGCTTTTAATCCATCTAGTGACAAGTCAGCCCATTCAGTAAGTGAATTGTTCATGCCTCTTCCACATTCAGATTATCATACTTTGTTGTCCTTGAATGAAGTCTTTTCATGTCCCTTGAATTGCATTTGTTTCATGGTTGTCATTGTGAATCATTATTCTCCCGTTAGTAATTTGATGCCTTCTTCTTCATCTTATTTTTACTATTGAAGTGGCTTGTTTGAAGTTATAATCTCAATACTATTCAAACTGTCAACCCTCCCGTCAAACCAGCTACAAGAAAAATAGTAAAAAGTTATGTTGTCAAATTGCACCTTGGCCTTTTCTTTCACACCTTCAAGGTCCACAGAACCAACTAATTATGCCCCACTAAGTTCTCCTATTTCATCTTGACATAAGTGTATCAAACTTTTGGTCTCACCCACCTTTTTGTTTCTTTTTCTCTGACCTATTTCATTTTTTGGATTAGTCAAGAGGAGCGACCATATATAAACTTTGAGTCTATATGTTGACAATACTTACCAAAATGATAAAAATGAAATTTCCAACATGAAAGTTTGTATTAATGGATGTTACTATACAAGATGCAACTATAGAAGATGCCTATGGAGTACCCTTCATCCTGTCTTTTTTATGTCTTCAGATATCCCTGAAGCACGTTTTCTTTATATATCTGACTTGCGTTTCTACGTTTCCAATGGGATCAGTATTCTATAAAATTTTTATGTTGTCTTTGTGCAAATTGTCTTTACATATGTGACGACTTCAATGTTTTAGCTTCTTCTACTTTCTTGGCTTGTGGGGTTTTATTTTGTTAGTTTCGTTATTCAGTTTCATATACTACCTTTTTTCAGATAAATGTATTGTTGAAGCTTTTGTATCTGATAGTGAGTGCATTCTTTATGCAGTTTCTTTGACAAAAAAATTTGATACATATTGAAATGATGTGCTATAATCTTTGTGCAGGCCACCGATAGGACAAATGGTTCAGATCAAGGAGGCCCAACACAAAGAGCTTCAGCTTTGGCTGCCTTATCCTCAGCATTTAACTCATCCTCTACAAGCAAAACTCCTTCAAGGCCATCTGGAGCAAGTCAGGGATCACAAAGAGCTGCAGCTGTAGCTGCTCTTTCTTCTGTTCTTACTGCAGAAAAGAAGCAAACTCCGGATGGCTCTCCATCATGTACTCCTACCTCAGAGGGTAAAGCTTAGTGATTTTTCGTTAAATTTTTTGTCAGATGTTATAAGTCGGAGTGTCATTAAATTAGTGACAATTCATTTGATCCTGCTGGAGTGAACATTTTTTGGTACTCTTTTACTTGAGTTTGACCTTGTTCTGGGTCATATTTATCTGAATTTTCTATGTAAATGTGTTTGTGCTCCTGCAGCTGACGAGAAAAGTGAAGTTCATGAAGCAGAGATTTCTAATGAAGGTACAGAAGTCAAAGAAACTGAGGAACTTACATCTGTATCTCAAAGCAATGGGGAGGAATCAGAACTGAAGCAAGACACTGAGGACGATGAGCATGGTAATGAAGGTAGTCAGACTACGTTCCATTATGATCAACTGAAGGTTCATTCAGAGAGTCCTGTAACTGGTATTGATTTCAAGCGAAGAGAGGTTTGTCCTAATGTAAATTTTCTTTGCATTCAAATTTGTTTATTGGAATAGTATTTCAAGGTTTTTTTCTTTTTTTTTTCATCTTATGTCCAGGCTTATTTGTCCGAGGAGGACTTTCAGACAGTATTTGGGATGGAAAAAGAAGCGTTCTACAAGTTGCCAAGATGGAAGCAGGACATGCAAAAGAAGAAAGCAGATTTGTTCTAGATGGAAATTCATCTCTGCTTCTTCTCTGGCCAACTTATGGTTCTTTAATGCTTATGGTCTTCACTGCTCTGTTAAAAGTTATAAGCTTTCAATTGCATAGATGCTGGCTTGCTTTGATTAGCATATCACCATTTGCAGTTCATGAATGTAGGTGTGACTTGTATGCATGTTGCTTGTGATCATGCCTGAAGAGTGAGTTTTGCCCATGATTTTTATTTTATTTCGTCCTCCTTTTGATTCATTTTCTGCTACTTGTAACCATATGAGATTATAGTTTGGCAGGAAGTTGGGTGGTCCAATTCTTTTATTTGATAATGTATTTGTGGTTATTTGACTTCATTTCCTTTAATATTTTTTTGCAAGGAAAAGGGGTTGTATATGTATTGCATTTGTATTCAGTGTCAACATTAAAGGAAAGAATTTTGTTGTTTGAATAAACAGTACATAAAGTATTGGTATTGAGGTATTATTATAGTTGTGAACAGAACTAGATATCTGTCCATGGATTATGATAATGCTCCATTGGTGTTTTGTTACCAGTTCTCTCAGAATGGAAAATCTTAGCCATTAAATTCTTCTGGAGAAGAAGAATTGGCAGATAGGAACCGAAGAAAATAAAATAACAGTTCTTTTGTAGTTATTTCCATGATTTGGATCATAAGAAACTGTTTCTAGGAATGGGAGAAGTACTCAAAAGTGAGGGTTAAATACATTAGAATTTTGACCTTTTTTATTATTCCAGTCTTCCTGTTCTAGAAATTATTATTTACTCTCTTATACAATAGGTTAATTATTATACAAATTGTCATATTTTTAGTTTTTTATTTTATTTATTTATTGTTTAAAACGATGAAGTATTATAATTTTAAGACTTATAATAATATTATAAGAAAAAATTAAATCAAATCACAAAGAGATTTAGTAAAATTAATCTTAAAAGTTAAATTAGATTGAGAATTTAAGTATTGATTAACATCATTAATACCAAATTATGTTGCATTACTTGGTAAACACTATGTATTTGTTGGGTATTCCAAAACAGTAACTTGTACCGAAGAGGCGACTCACAATCATTTATTAAGGTAAGAAGAGCAGAGCAGAATATTAAGGTAAGAAGAGTCGTACTTGCTGAATGTTTTTCACGCTTGTTTCATGGCACCACTGTTCATGCGACTGGAGAGCCAGAGCAAACACAGTGACCTGTGAGCGACTGCCAGAAGGGGTGGGTTGCACTGTAGCTTAAATGTAATTATAATTAAGCTATAGTAACATAAGCAATAGCTAGCGATGGTGATGGCGAGCTTCTGCCGATGCATGCTCCCCTTCTCAACACCTGAACCTCACAGCCATCTTGCAATCTCTCCTCCTACCTCTAATCTTCCCTTTTCTACCTTAGACAAACATATACCAGCTTTTTCACTTTCACTTCACCCATCTTTCGAACTTCACACACACCTTATCTCGCTATAAAACTCCTTCCCACCTATACACGTTGAGAGCTTCTCACTCAAATAACCCCTTCAACATCCAAAACTCATCTTTTGTCTAACAGTCTTTT
>JANIMX020000168.1:242715-252992 GCA_024582655.2 Erythroxylum kunthianum | reverse complement strand
GGAGAGACAAGGGAATGAATACCTTATCAACCTCATTGACTCTCCTGGACATGTTGACTTCTCATCAGAGGTCACAGCTGCTCTTCGTATCACTGATGGTGCACTTGTGGTGGTGGACTGCATTGAGGGCGTTTGTGTCAAACTGAAACTGTGCTCCGGCAGGCTTTGGGTGAAAGGATTAGGCCTGTGTTGACCGTCAACAAGATGGATAGGTGCTTTCTTGAGCTTCAAGTTGATGGGGAGGAGGCTTATCAAACGTTTCAGAGGGTCATTGAAAATGCTAATGTTATCATGGCAACATATGAGGATCCCCTTCTTGGTGATTGTCAGGTCTATCCAGAAAAAGGAACTGTTGCTTTTTCAGCCGGTTTGCATGGTTGGGCCTTCACTTTGACCAATTTTGCCAAGATGTATGCTTCAAAGTTTGGTGTTGACGAGACTAAAATGATGGAAAGGCTATGGGGAGAGAACTTTTTTGACCCTGCTACAAAGAAATGGACCAGCAAGAACACTGGCTCTCCTACATGCAAGCGTGGGTTTGTACAGTTTTGTTATGAGCCCATTAAACAGATTATTGCTACTTGCATGAATGACCAGAAGGATAAGCTGTGGCCCATGTTGCAAAAGCTTGGTGTCACCATGAAGTCAGAGGAGAAAGAACTGATGGGAAAGGCGTTAATGAAGCGTGTTATGCAGACTTGGCTACCTGCAAGCAGTGCACTTCTTGAAATGATGATCTTTCACCTTCCGTCTCCGGCTAAGGCACAGAAATATCGTGTTGAGAACTTGTATGAAGGTCCACTTGATGACCCTTATGCCAATGCTATCAGGGTTTGTGATCCTGAAGGCCCTCTTATGCTTTATGTATCCAAAATGATTCCTGCTTCTGACAAGGGAAGATTTTTTGCGTTTGGACGTGTATTCTCTGGCAAAGTCTCAACTGGTATGAAGGTTAGGATAATGGGTCCAAACTACGTGCCTGGTGAGAAGAAAGACTTGTATGTTAAGAATGTCCAAAGGACTGTTATCTGGATGGGCAAAAGGCAAGAGACTGTTGAGGATGTTCCTTGTGGTAACACTGTTGCCATGGTTGGTCTAGATCAATTTATTACTAAGAATGCTACACTGACAAATGAGAAGGAAGTAGATGCCCATCCAATTCGTGCAATGAAGTTCTCTGTCTCACCTGTTGTGCGTGTGGCAGTTCAGTGCAAGGTTGCATCTGATCTGCCCAAGCTTGTTGAAGGTCTGAAACGTTTGGCCAAGTCTGATCCTATGGTTGTTTGTACCATTGAGGAGTCTGGAGAGCACATCATTGCTGGTGCTGGAGAACTTCACCTTGAGATCTGTTTGAAAGATCTGCAGGATGATTTTATGGGTGGTGCTGAGATAATTAAGTCAGATCCAGTTGTGTCATTCCGTGAAACTGTTCTCGAGAGGTCCTGTCGCACTGTCATGAGCAAGTCCCCCAACAAACACAACCGTCTCTATATGGAGGCACGTCCTATGGAGGACGGGCTTGCTGAGGCAATTGATGACGGCCGTATTGGTCCAAGAGATGACCCAAAGAACCGTGCCAAGATTCTATCAGAAGAATTTGGTTGGGACAAGGATCTTGCAAAGAAAATCTGGTGTTTTGGTCCGGAGACCACTGGCCCCAACATGGTGGTTGATATGTGTAAGGGGGTTCAATACCTAAATGAAATTAAGGACTCTGTTGTTGCTGGTTTCCAGTGGGCATCAAAGGAAGGTGCAATGGCTGAAGAAAACATGAGGGGTATTTGTTTTGAAGTTTGTGATGTTGTTCTTCATACTGATGCTATTCATAGAGGTGGTGGTCAAGTTATTCCAACTGCTCGGAGGGTGATCTATGCATCCCAACTTACAGCAAAACCCAGGCTTCTTGAACCTGTGTATTTAGTGGAGATCCAAGCACCAGAACAGGCTCTTGGTGGTATTTACAGTGTTCTCAACCAGAAGCGTGGCCATGTGTTTGAAGAAATGCAGAGGCCTGGAACACCTTTATACAACATCAAGGCATACCTTCCTGTTATAGAGTCTTTCGGGTTCTCAGGTACGTTGAGGGCTGCAACTTCTGGACAGGCTTTTCCGCAGTGTGTGTTTGACCACTGGGAGATGATGGCTGCGGACCCCCTGGAGTCTGGTTCTCAGACTAACAATCTTATTGCTGAAATTCGAAAGAGGAAGGGTTTGAAGGAACAAATGACCCCACTAACGGAGTTTGAAGACAAGCTCTAAACAAGTTAACCTTGGATTTTCCAGCTGCAGGATTGAGCCACATTTTATCTGTTTTGCTGCATTATATGTGTCAAATTTTGTTTCCAATGTTTGTGAACGAAACTTGTTTCGAGTCTACGAGTAGAGTTAACTTCAGCACTGGGGATGACGTCGAGCACACACAGACATTGTGATTTTCGTTATGGTTTACTGTTGATTATTATGTTAATGACGGGTTGCAGCATGTGGTAAATTGGTTATAAGGTTCATGGCGCAGAATAAGATTTTTGGAACCAGAAGCACAAAACTTCTGGGAGATCTTAAAATTGATACTTTTATTGGATGGCATTTCTTGTTCGTATATGTTTCTCTTTTGGTATTTTAAAATGCAATTAAAGAAATTTCTTGAAGGAAAACAGATTTTTAAAATTATAAAACAGTATCAATTAATATTAAATATAGTTTCAAATAGTTTTTTAAAATTATAAAACAGTCCTTTAATAATATATAATAAATAATAACCCAAATTTGTGATTTAATGTTTGTTGTTCATAATTTCAAAGAGCCAACTTTTTTGTTCTTTTAGGAGCTTCTCATCTCTCAAATTAACTTTTTTAGTTTGACATAACTTTATGAAGTCACCTTTCATATATTTAGGCGCTCCTATCTCTTTCAAAAGACCACTAATCTTATGATGGATTAAGCTTTCTTTATTAAATGACTCATGTTTATCCTTATCTCTAATAGAAGGTATGAATTTTCTTGTATTACACGAAGATGTACCCTTAGGCATTATTATTTCAATAATGATGCATTTCATCATTTTTTGTCATAAGGGATATGGAAGAGAGACGATAACAGTGAGCAACAATATTTTTAATTTCATATCAGTATTTACTGTATCAAATAGTACCTAACAGAACATCCAATATAGTTAGAAACTAGAAAATTCACAGATATGTTTAGGAATTTGATTTTTCTAACAATAAAGCTCCTGCAATGAAGTGCAGCTTATTACTGTACCTCTACAGTATAGCTCGACCTCCTTCTGCTTCCTAGCTCTTTATTTTTGGACTCTCAGCTAGTTATCTGCTGTTTCTTCTTCTTCATCTATCCCATTCTCTTGTTCTTGTTTCTATTATCTTCACCTATCTTTCTTCTCCTTCTGCCTCTCCCATACAAAATCATTGTTGAATTCAACTAGAAGTCTACACTAGTTGAATTCTTTCTGGATCTATCATGAAAAGTTGGGCTGCTTCCAACTGGAAACAATTTGGACTACTAGATACGATCTTGATCAATAAAGATATATTCTTCTTTCATTTTAATTCACTTGATTCAGTCACTGAAGTCATCAAAGCTGAACCTTTTCTAGTTTAACCTTGGAGACCTAGGATTAAATTTTAAGATCTTAAACACACCAACATTTCTCTTTAGATATGTATCCATGACACACCTCTTAAGTATTAGAAAACCGAAGGACTCAGCTACATTGCTAGATCATAGAGGATAAAACATCTCTTTGGATGAAATGGTTGCATAATTATTTCTTGAAAGGCAGATGCATATGGAAGGTGCAAAAATTTTCCTCACACTCTTGGTTTATTGGATAACTCCTGCAGCTTAGAGACCAAGTTAAATTTGATATTTTCTATAAAGTGGGGAATGGTAAAATATCATCGGTTTGGTATGATAATTGGATAGGTCATGGATAATTGATCCAATAGATTGGAGTCCTAGTAGCCAGAACACTTGGTTCTTTGGATGATAAGGTCTTTGAGCTGATAGAGAATAACAATTGGGCTCTACCTCAAGTATTGTTGAGATACAAACCTGCCTACTCTAGAGCTGACAACTTCTTTTGGAAAGGAAAGTCAGTTTCTAATATTTCCAGCAAGCTAAGTAGGAGACTAATGTGACCCCTAGGTACCAAAGTATATTGGTACACATTGTATGGAATAAGTATATGATTCCTAGAAACTCATTCTTGATGTGGCTGATTATGAAAAATAAATTAAGCATAATGGATAGGTTGCATTTTCTGACAGTGGATAGGAGTTGTTCCTTATGTAGGAATGTGTTGAATCTATGGACCAATTGTTTTTTGAGTGACACTTTGCTTCTGGTGTTTGGAAAGAGATTAAAAGATATTGTCAATGGGACCTCACAGGGAATTCATTCTCAAAAACCATTCAATAGTTGATGGATCATTTTTGTATTTATAAGGACACTTATTTTTATTGCTTTAGGGAGTATGGGATAGGGAATGAAACGAATAATAGGATATTCAAAAACAAATTTGCTACTGTGAAAGAGACAACATCTGTGATTCTACAAACCATCAAGGAGACTCTTTTTCTAAGAACAAAGTCAATTGACTCTATGGAAGCCTAAGTAATTAGCCTCTTGAATGATTGTATCTTAATGAGATTACTTAAATCTCCTTACTAGTGTATGGGATTTTCCCAGTGTACTATTTGTAATTTTCTTTTAATACATTCCTTTAATTTTTCGAAAACAAAATTCAATATAGTTCCAAATTTGTCATCGATATGGTATTTATACTAGTTTACAAGTGATATGGCACGTCTCAAACGATATGGTACAAAACATTAATGTTAGTTGTAATATCAAATATATTACTCAATTTATTTTGAAATCTTTTACATGATCTTTGTTTTGAAATCATTTCAATTTATGTTGTTGTACATGTACTTAGTTTTTGAAGAGAAGTTTTAATTATATGTTAAAAACATGTGATCTTAATAAAGTTCATTCAAAGAAAAATTAAAGCATACATATTACATGTGTCTAGCAAAAGCACATCAATAAATGTTAGGTCTAGCCAATTTTACCTTCTCCCTAAAATTTTTGACCAAATTTTCTTTTATTAAATATTCTTTTGAGTTTTGACTAGACTCGTACAAATTGATCCAACTCATATGAATTAATGGGTCAAGCTTAAAAATTAAAGGGTTTAAGTTTTAGAAACATGTTCATGAATTGATTTTGAGATGTAAATTTGGCCCAAAAAATTTAGTGGAAATTGCTCAATATAACAACATCTCAAATTCAAAATTCGTTTTTAGCCACATTTTGGTGAAAAAACGTTTATAGCCGCTCAAACAAACTTATTACACTTATACCCAATTTTCATGTAAGATGCCTAAACTACCCTTAAAATAAATAAAAAATTAAAATTAAAGAGCTCATATTGCCTTTATGCTCATTTACGATTACATTTGTCTTCCGCCATTTTTCTTCCGCCATTAACGTCTCCTTCCATTCTACAATGCCTCCTTTACCATTCTTCCTTCCTACATTTAAGGTTTTTGCATCTTGGATCCTTCAAGCTTCTACATCAATCTCACCTAAGACCTCCATTGAAGCTTCTTCATCCATTCTTCATTCATTGCAATGGTATGCTCCAAATGATAAGAAACCTTGTAGGATGAAACAAAGAAGATGATTTCAGGTTTAATCTGAACGAAGATGATGATTTCTGGGGATGACCCAATGAAATCTGATGAGATTAAACCCGATTTTGGGTTTAATCTGAATGAAGAAGGCAATTTCTAGGGATGACCCAATGAAACCCGATGAGATTAAACCTAATTTCGAGTTTAATCTGAACGAAGAAGACGATTTCTGGGGATCACCTAATAAAACCCGATGAGATTAAACCCGATTTCAGGTTTAATCTGAACAAAGAAGACGATTTCTGAGGATGACCCAATGAAACCCGTTGAGATTAAACCCGAAGAAGACAATTTCTAGGGATGACCTAATGAAACCCGATGATATTAAACTCAATTCTGGGTTTAATCTGAATGAAGAAGATGATTTTTGGGGAAGACCCAATGAAACCATATGAGATTAAACTTGATTCTGGGTTTAATCTTAACAAAGAAGACAATTTCTAGGGATAACCCAATGAAACCTGATGAGATTAAACCTGATTTTGGGTTTATTCGGGCGATTAAATCCAATTTTTTATTTTAAGAGTAGTTTAGGCATCTTACATGAAAATTAGGTATAAGTGTAATAAGTTTGTTTGAGCAGCTATAAACATTTTTTCACCAAAAGGTGGCTAAAAACGAATGAACCCATTTACATGAGATTGATTATGAGTTCGTCCCTAATTTAATTCTAATTTTTAAGCCTCAATTATAGTAATAAATCTTATGACCTAAAATATTAAAGCAAATCTTAGCATATTAGACTTAAAATATATAAAAGAACATGATTTTAAATAGAAAGTTAAATCTTGGGTGATTAAGAAAATAAGTAGAGTTGAGCCCTAATCATCTTTTATTAATTGGTTATTTAATGATTTTTAGGAGGATTCATCACCTAGACACTAATATTTGATATTAGTTTTTCTAAGTAATTTTCTTTGTCTTATGCGTTCTTTATTGTTTCCAGTTTTAGTTTATTTGTCAACGTTTTTTAATTAAAAACTAAACATCCAATTTGTAGGCTAGATAATAAGAGAAGGGTAATTACTAATACTTATTGTCCTCGTGGGATTGACTCGTACTTGCTTGAGCTAGTGGCAGCTATGTCATGCACTTGCGATTAAATTAATATTAGTGTGGAAATATCCAATTAGTAATGCGAGTTTGTACCTTAATAGACCTATAAATATTAGATTAATAAACACAGTTGGAGAGAGATCTTACTTGTGAGTTAATTATCCTTAGGATTGCTTCAAATCCAATTGAGTAGTTAAGAGAAGTTTTGTGAATCGAGAGTTTGCAATTCAACTGTTATCTATTTCAATTGAGATTACTTGGTTAGATCTCGAGAGATGGTAATCAAAACCTTAGGATATCTAAGTTTTTAGATCTTTTTAGATGATTACATCTTAACATTGTTTTTATTGAATCTCTTATACATATGCAAAAATATTCTCAAGTCTTTAAAGGATCTCATTTCTAAAAAGAAGAGGCCCAAGGAGTTATTGATGGTTACTCGAAGTGAGGAGTGCTTTACCATCACGGAAAACAAGCTAACCCCAAAAGGTCAATGATCTAAGGTGTTTTACTATCTCTTGAAATATTGGTAGTTTGTTAGTTGATAGGGTATTAGTTGACATATGAGATAGTATTAATTTGATTCCATATGCCAATGTTTAAGAGATTAGGATTGGGTAAACCTAAGCCAACTAGAAAGAGCATTCAATTAAGAGATAGGTTAATTATCCTAAGGGCATTAAAGAAATGTTTTGGTTAAAATTGATATATTCATCTTTCTTATTGATTTTGTGATTATGGATATAAAGGATGATTTAGAAGTTTCCTTGATCTTATGATGACCTTTCCTATCTATTGGTAAAGTTACACTAGATATACATGTTAAGAAGTTCGGGATGAGAAAATTATGTTTAAGATATATGAACTCATAAGGTATCCACTTGATAAATATGATACTTATTTGTATATAGATGTAATTGACATTTAAGTTTCTCATATTATGAAAGAAATAATTACATATGATTTGTTGGAGACTTATATCAAACAAGGAGAAGAAGATGAGGTGGACAACCATATTCTATTGGAGCATATAACATTTTGGAAGCTAATAAGCTTATGATTAAGCAGAAGAATTTTGAGTAGATTAAAAGATCGAATGACATTATAATCAAGCCTTTAAAAGAGGAGCCAATATAGTAGAGTGTTTGAGTAAGCAATCTAGATAAAAGACTTATAAAGAAACACTTGTTGGGAGAAAACCCAATGATTTAGGTGTTTCCATTTTAGTTTAGTATATTAGGAATCTTTTTAGCATTAATTTTTAGTATGTTTTGCATAATATAATTTTTTTGCATTTGTTTTAAGTTAATAATAGTTTTACGATCATGTATTTAAGGGTATTTTAATGTTCTTTTACTATTGGATTGTGATACCCGCCATTAGTTTATACTTCTCAAATTGTAGTTATAGAGCCTTTTATTGCCAAATGAGTACAAGTTATCTTAAATTCTTTCTTTTCTCCTTATTTTGTATATTTTATTTGTTTGTATACAGTGAGGGTAATGTACAACGTAAGTATGAGAGTGATTAAGTTTAGCATCAATCCAATATAATTTAGCTTAATAAGTGAAAATTATGAGAAATTAGGTAAGAATATTAAGGTGATTGAGTTAATCTATTAGAAGTTACATAGTCTTGTGAATTGTTTGAAATAGGCTAATAGATATGATATATGATGAGTAGTTTAGTTGAAACCTATTAAATAGTCTTAATAATGATGCTCAGATTCAATGATGATTCAAATCTATAATGTTGACATATTTTAAGGCTTTATTAGTTTGGATTCATTAGTGGTTAATTAGTACATTTTGATTATGAATTAGTAAAAAAAATGCATAAATAATGTGAGTGTAAATGAGTTATACTTTACGAATTTTGATATAAGAAATAGGTTGAATTATAAGTAGTGCTAGTAGCCAAATGAAATTGTGAACTAACTGAGTAATCGAAGCTATTTGTGACAAGATGTTTAGCATCATGTGAAACGGTTGGGGTTATGTTTAAACCAAACTAATCATGCTTATTAATAAAATTATACTAATTTGTTTTATTATGGCTTATTGAATACTTCTTGGGTTAAACTTTTTACTATTTTTGTTCAATTTTCTATATAAAATAAATTTGTTATAATCGAGTTAAATAAGGATTATTTAGTAAGTTGAAATTGAACTACAAGTTAGTGTATTGTCTAGAGATATAAGTGGTTGATAAATGGAAAGATTGAACTGATAATGCTAAACCTTGACATCTTTAATTGAATTGTTAAACTTTCCTGGAATCTAACTTACCTAGGCTGATGTCTTTTGAGATTAATTTGCCTAAGGGCAAGGAAATGCTTAAGTGAGAGATAATTTTATAATTGCAAAATATACAATATTCTTTAGTATAATTTCAAGTGCATTTTGATTGTTTTTGGATGATTTCTATAGGATTTGATACTCAACAACAACACTCAGTAGAAATTCCGTTGAAACGCGACGTCTGGGGAGGTCCAGTAGTATGCAGCCTTACCCCAAACTAGTAGAGAGACTGTTTTCAAATGACCCACATAAAAAGAGAGATAGAGGGGAAAAATAAAATAATAATAATTAAATATATAAATATAATTAATAAATAATAATACTAATAATAGAATGTAAATAATAGTAATAATTATAACAATAGTAGTAGTAAGAATAATAATAATAATAATAATAATTGTCACAACCCGAAACCACCCGAGCCTGCAACATCCGCCGCGTATTCTAACCAAGGATACGCTCGATACCCCTAATTCTAATACACAAGGCTACTCACGTATCATTCCACACTTGTTTTCATTCGGTTTTTACAACAATTTGGACAACACAACGACTATATTTTGACTAGCCAAAAATTTAAAAGAAACATGCACACATTTCTATAAACAATTTACAACCATCTCAACTACAAGACCTCAGGTCCACTCAACAAGTAGTATCAATCGCAATAATCTCAATAATTTCACTAATATCGATATCCCCATTTCATACATCTCAACAATACGAAATGCATATTTTACAAAACACTTTACAAGACAACTCAGTTTACAACTTTTGAAAACAAAAATAACAGTGTTCATGAGCTACTAAGAAGCACAAATACAAACTATAAAGCTACCAACGTGCAGTAAAACTCCGGAAACTTCAAAAGCTAACACGAATCGCCTTAAGCTTCAAGCTCATCAAACTAACCTGCATAAATTTGATGTGAGGGGGTGAGTATACCACGTATTCAGTGAGTATAGGAACAACGTAAATCACAAATAGGACCCTGTACAATACCAAGACGGTCCAGGTACCCTAGTTATTGGTTTTTCTACCATTCTAACATGTACTACAATAGTGTAGGCCTAGTCTACCCGGACTAATTCTACAAATCAAGTTTAATTTTACAATATTTGAACGCGAAATATAAATTGTATAAAAATTCACTAAAATATGGTATTTTAAAAATAACTCTAAAATTCCTTAATTTATAATCATT
>JANIMX020000168.1:164703-177162 GCA_024582655.2 Erythroxylum kunthianum | reverse complement strand
ATTAAATGTAATTAATTTAACACATAAAGATAAAGAATGCCTTTTATTAATTAAACAATAATGTCATACATTAAATTACAACCAATCAATTCGCTGCAAGGACATAAACTAACAATTATGACATGACAAGTGAAATTTGTTATCTAAAATATATAAATATAGGTCTCATTGTCACGTGGCAAATGAGACCTATTGTTTGAAATGTATAAACAATGGCTTCTGTCACACGAGTGTAAGACCTACTTTTTAATTTTTATTTAAAAATATAAAAATAATATCATATAATGACTTAATTTCGTTAAATTTTCTGTGTATTAAGGATTTGTTCTGAATATTTTGTGAACGTTTCAAAACTTTACAGTTCAAGTTATATTTTATTGTAAACATTAAATCATTATGGTTTAATTTGAACACTTCAAAATGTTACACTTCAAGTTATATTTTATTGTACATATTAAAATATTATAGTTCAATTCGAACACTTTTATAATTCAAGTTATATTATATGATAAATATTAAAATTCAAAATGCCAATTATATCAATATCAAACTCTTAAAAAAAGTAAGGTTCATGAAACTCATTTTAATGACATGGTTACTTCACGCAGCGACAGCGGGCAGTAATCAAGTTTTGACGCGATTTAGTAATTAAAACATTTTATAACTAAAAACGATAAAAAAGAAACTGGTAATAAATAATTTCAACAAATCCATCGTCATTTTCGTTTCGTACCGTCTCCGTCCTTATATTTTATTAGTGAATACTTGGAGTTGTCAATTTTGTGTATTTGAAGAAGAAGAATGATGGTGGAGGATCTGGGCGTGGAAGCCAAGGAGGCCGCGGTGCGTGAGGTCGCCAAGCTCCTCCCTCTCCCTGAGCTCTTGCAGTCCATCGCCTCTATCAAAGCAGATTACATTACTCGACAGCAGGTTTCCTTTTCTTATTTATCTACTTGCTTTTGTGCTGGATCTTAGTAATTTCTTTCTCATTAACAATTTAGGCCTTCGATTCGCTTCTGTATTGATCTCCTTCTCCTTCACTTTGATTATGCCTTTCTATATAGTTGAATTTATGACTATTCACTTCTTCCGAGTATGAATTTTCTCTATGGTTTTATTGCGTAAGAATTAATAATCGCGTGATTCAGGAGGGCGGTGTGTATTGGGTTATTGTTGAGAGAATGCTTATACAGGAATTGGATTATGATATATGTAATATGATGGTGGGAACAAAAGTGAATAACTTGACCAGTTTCCTAATTGAATGAGAGTCAAATTAGCAACTCAAGTACTAAAACTGTAGATTTCTACTGTGTGTTGATTTCAGGCAAATGATGCTCAACTTAGTACCATGGTCGCAGAGCAGGTACGTAGACCAACTAGTGCCGTAGCAGATGGTACGTGTTATATAAATGCGCAGATTATGTTCAATCTCTTCATGGCATTAAGTTGTATAATGCAGGTTGAACAAGCACAAGCTGGATTGGAATCACTTGCCTCATCACAGAAGATAATAAACCTGCTCCGTGAAAACTTTGTTTCCATTGAAAAGTATGTTTGCCAATGAGACTTACTAAGATCCCCCTTGGTTTTAATTTTTCATGTGCCATGTGACTTTTTTCATTCAATGATAATATGTGCAGCTTCTTTGTCTATTAATAATTGCTTAATGCATCAGGCTCTGCCAAGAGTGTCAAACCTTAATTGAAAACCATGATCAGATAAAGCTCCTTAGCAATGCAAGGAACAACCTAAACACAACTCTGAAGGTACACATTACTATTGACCTTAGCTTCCTTGAAAGTGAATTTTCTTTTCTTGAGCACACAATTTACATCCCAATTTGGACAATGAATTGCTATTTCTGTGGTAATGTCAATGGAGAGTTAATTAACCCTGAGAATAAAGAAGAAATCAAATTGATTTACATAGTTTTATAAGACTTGATAACACTTTGCATTTTTTAAATAGCTTTTTCCCATTCACTTTTAAGGTGATTAATACAATGAAATACTTGTGGACCTCTTGATTTCTTTATAGGATGTTGAGGGTATGATGTCTATATCTGTAGAGGCAGCTGAGGCACGGGATTCTTTGAGTGATGATAAAGAGCTTGTAAATACTTATGAGGTACAATTGATTATCACCTTCAATTTTCATTTGAATAATTATCAGGTATTTAACTGGTGTATTTCTTGTTTGCTCTGTCTTTTAATCTTTAATTAATGCAGAGGTTAACAGCACTTGATGGGAAGCGAAGATTTGCATTAGCTGCTGCACAATCTCACAAGGAAGAGGTTGGCAGATTAAGGTCTCTATCTTCTTCTGATATTCATTTTACTTTGTATCTATTGACTTGGCAACTAATGGGAAAAAATTGTGACTTTGGTTTTCCACAGAGTTTGTTTCTCAGTCTTGAGACCTTGAAACATAATTCTTCAATCTTGATGTCTCTGCATTACCATTGTTATATTGATTCCAAGAGCTTGGACTTGGAATTTGATGATAGAAGTCAGTTGTTATAGTGACTTATTTGCAGCGTGACTTTGCTTGCTGATTTATGTTGATGCAAATATATTAAGGATGACTTAGTTCAAGCATTATCTTGAAAAACTAGTTTCTATGGAAGATGATTGTAAAGTTGTTATGCAAGTCCCTTGACTTCTAAGTTAATAACTTATTGGGTCAAATCTTGTTGAAAAAGGTGGAGGAAAAACTCTGAAAATGAATATAATAACAGAGCAAAGATAACCTTGGAAATTGATGAATTTCTATTTGTATTCTTGAGCATTCTTTTGCCTGATTTGCACAGCTTAGCTAAATTGTTTTGCACTGATGTAAACTATGTGATTCTCAGGGAATATTTTGAAGATGTAGATCGAAGCTGGGAGACTTTTGAGAAGACATTATGGGGACATATATCTAACTTCTACAAACTTTCAAAAGAGAGGTAACTATTGAAAATCTTATGATGTAATATTTTCATTATGCATCTAAAAGCGGCAAAGTCATCAGCACCATATTTGGGAAAGACTTTTCCCAATGTTTTAAGTTAAATTAAGATATTTTTTCATTAGAAATTTGATATATTTTCTGTAAGCATGGTATATTAAAACTAATTAATCCAATGCATTGTTATGATTATTGATTCATCTGCCTATGCATTAACAAGTCTGATCTTGGCACACAAGCTTTGTTGCGTGATGATCTTTTCCATTCTCAACTCTAATACATTTATGCATTTTACTCTTGCAGCCCACAAACTTTGGTTCGTGCAATAAGGTATGCTGTACCTTATCAAGTTCATGTCTGCTGCATTTTTGATTATTTGATATTTGTGGAATGCCATTACTTAACTGTTTTTAAAGCTGTTTTCTTTTTTAGGATTAAGCTTATTACATTTGTTTTGATATCCAACCAATATGAGGATTTCATCATGCTGGCCGAGAAGTGGATTTCTTTGAATAACATTCTTAGAACAACCTATTATTATTGATGAGTTCATTTTACTACGATCAAAAGAAAAGAATTCATTTTACTATGATCAAAAGAAAAGAATATAAAACAAAATTAATAGTTGGTTGTAAATGACAAATAATTGATAATAGAAAGATCCTTTCTTTTGCAAAAGTGGTCTTTAAGCAGCTATAAGTATGCACCAACCTAAGTATATGAGGACTACCAGCAATACCCTTCTATGGTGTTTTAAGTCCCTAGAATATGAATAATTTTAGCCTGTCAAAGACTTATAACATACTTGATCCACATAAGTCTTCAACAAATTTCTTCATCTCTTTTCCTCCATCTAGGGTTGTTGAAATGCAAGAAATCCTTGATCATCAACTTGCCGAGGAGGCAGCTGAGGCTGAGGGAGAGGGTGCAATGGCTGCAATTGCAAATGCTCGTCGATCTGCCAAGTAAGTGTCTCATGGTAGTTTGTTTTATAAATTTGCTCTATACTTGAAATTTGCGGTTCTGTTCCTCTAATACTAGTTTGTTGTTTGCAGTTGTTCTGCTGTTTCATGAACTTTACAATAATTGTTCATTCTCACTTATTCATGAATTGCAGAAAGTCTACTGCTGCAACGGCCTCTTCCAAAAACTTAACACAACAGAAACAAAAAGGTCAAGGGAAAGGTTATAAGGACAAATGCTATGAGCAAATAAGGAAGGCAGTTGAAACACGCTTTAATAGGCTGCTAACAGAGGTATTCTTCCTTTTGAATCTCCTTGATAGGACAGACGTTCATTTCTTATGTATTTGTAATTTCTTTGCAACTTGTTCATCAGCTTGTCTTTGAGGACCTGAAAGCTGCTTTGGAAGAAGCTCGAACGGTATGCATAATCCGAACAATTTTCTAACATCTGTTTTTTTTTTCTCTATATTCTTTGGATTGCAAGGTAGGTGTGCTCATCATTTTAATAATTTAAAAGCATGATGCTAAGTTGCAACAACATATGGGTTGAACTACAAAAAGGAGCAGGGAATCTTTCCATTTAATAGGTTTATTTAAAATCATGACAGTTTCATCATATATGTAACATCTTTATTTGCTTTTCTTGTTCTTTGTGTTCTTGAGGCTTGAAATGTTATGTCTGTTTGTGATCTTCTTAATATTGTGCAACAAAAAATACTAAAAAGTCCTGATCCTCCATACATTTTTACACATTCAGTTCTTTTCCAGATCTATTAAACTTGTAACAATTTTTCGAGTTGATTTTTGTTAGTATTAAGTGATGTGGACTTTTTGATAATGTGCCATTATTAGATTATGTTATATCGTACTTCTTCTATGTGTACACTATGTTGATACCTGTTCAAACTCTTTTGCAACTTATTTATAAATGTTATCAAATATGTTAATTTTTTTATTTACCCAATTTTTTGTCATGCCTTAGTCTCTTTCCACTTACTATTTATTTTTTGTTTATGATTTGAACAGCATGAGCATAAATGTTAATGAAGAACGTAGGGATGAAGCTTGGGTGTAATCAGTGCACTCAGTGTGTAAAATTGAAAACTAAGCATTTTTTTTAATTTTTTAATGAACAAATAAGATATGATTAAGTATGCTATCTTTTACCAAAACAGAAAAAAAAAAGAATCAAATACTTACCATTGTCTATAGTTATATTTGACAAGTTTCAGAAGTTTTGGACGGGTTCCATGTTGGCTCGGTGAAATAGTATTACAAGATATAAGAATTAAGCGTATTCCACAACTAGGATTGAAAAGTGAAATTATATCTTGGAGCTAGTGAAGCAGAAAAAGTTGGAACCATCATATTTTTGTGATAAATTAGGTCAGAAATCAAAATTTTGTTGTATATTATAGTGATTCAATGACTACTTACAAATGTGAAAAGAACTTGGGAAGTTCACTGGTGTCACTTACACCCACTGAATATAAACAAGAGTAATTGGAAGAAAATGCCATAGATTTCAAAGAAAAACCTGCATATTATTTTTGTTCCTGTCCTTATTGTGTTTTCCTATTTCAATCTTTTTACTCTAAAATTTTTGAAGTTTTTCTACTGCTAAAGTATGCCAATTAATTGGTTCTTATTAACTCTATTGAGATATGGTCTTTTGTCTTTATTGTGAGACTTCTAATAGTAGAAGGGCTTCAATAAAATAAAAGCTCATGACAGTAATTGAAAATAGTTATATGTAGGATTTAGAAAAATATTGTCCTGCTATATATTTAGCGGATATTCAGAGAGGACTAAATAATTTTGTTTTAAGTGAGAAAAGAAATGAAGTACAATGAATAGAATAGTAAAATGTAAGAAGGCTTAGTATTTATTTGGTTATACCAAAACCTATAATCATAAAATCACTAATGTAAAAAGACAGAATATCATTTAAGATCTTAAAATATTGTGGAAGGAAATTTTAAGAGGGAGACCAAAATACACATTTTTACCATGAGTATTCAATTAAGAAAATAGAGGTATTAGGTTCACAGATATTTAAAAATTATAAAGAATCAGGAATATCTATATCCTTAACCCTAATATTCTGAACAAAATACTTTAATGCAATAACACATAGGCTAGACTACAATAAGGAAAAATGTTGCAGTCCATGTCTGTACTTTAACATCATGACACCACAAACTATAAGAAAGAGTTGTCGAAGGATATAAACATTTTGTTCGTTCAGGTTTGATTGTGTCACACTGAATTTAAAGGACCCACTACTGGATAGATACCTCTAGCGGCTAACCCTCTTGATAATACAAGGAGTACTTTTTTTTTGTTTCTTTTATGTTCAAAGTTTAAAATACAGTGACATTGTTTTACCCTTCATAGTTATTAGTGTTTATAATGGCACTCATCATATCTTCTTTTCTGTTGACATTTAGATAGGGGAAGAACTTGGAGATATTTATGATTATGTGGCCCCATGCTTTCCTCCAAGGTTTGTCCTATGAGGAACTTTTCTCAATTCATCCTGACTTCTAGACATTTCATCCTGGTGTTTCCTTCAATCTCTGAATTTGAGGTTTCAACTTGAGCTGACCTTTAATTATTTAGTTTTATGCTATCAACATGTCCTTGATGATGAGACAGTTCCATGCGTCAGCCACAACTGTTGGCTCCTATATTCATTGTGTACCATTTATACAGCAATAGCTTCCCCATATGAAATATTCATTATGTTGGCTGCCATTAATAGATGATTTAAACTTTAAGATTCTCTCAAGTGTTAGAAATTTTGTTCTTGTCATCTATTGGCTCCCCAGGACCCCCAAATCATAATCTCATTATTCTCAGAATAGTCTTCTGTTGGACAAGGATTTACCAGTACAATTAATTCTAAATGTTCAGGATAATATAATGACTGTACATAGAAGGTAAGCTTTTTGGGATCTTTATGATTTCATTGAAGTTCTCAGTTAGATATCTGTCGTTGTATGCATTGTGCAGCTAATCCTTGAGTTCTCTATTCTAGAATATAATGACTGTACATAGAAGGTAAGCTTTTTAGGATCTTTATGATTTCATTGAAGTTCATAGTTAGACATCTGTCATTGTCTTTATTGTGCAGTTAATCGTCGAGTTTTCTATTCTAGAATAAAATCAGGACTGTTCCATGTGAACTTTGATAAGTATTGATAAGTTGTTTGATACAGTTCAGTCTCATCTTAGGATTGCCCTGTTAAGAACTTATACTTTTGAAATATGAGCAAGTTTGATAAACAATTGTGCTTCAAAATTCATATAGCAGCTTACTGGTTAATTTTCTTTCTATTGCAAGATATTCTATGGTTCTTAGCATTGTCATTCACAATAATTGACCTTGTGACTTTGACTCAACACTTGTGTTTGCTCCATTCAATCGAGGTCTTTTGCAGATATGAAATATTCCAGCTTATGGTAAATCTTTATACTGAGAGATTTACTCAGATGCTTCGGTTACTCAGTGAAAGGGGAAATGAACTATCTAATATTGAGATCTTAAAGGTAATTCATCTGATTTTTAATGCACTGTAATATCTGGATTGTGAATGAGCTTAACATGCGAGACAAATAAAATATGGTTTGGTTGTTTCCAAACTAGGATTGATTTTGAAGACATTATTTTCAATGCAATTGGCTCTTTGGCTATACCAAACCTTGACTTGAGCTTATGTTCCCAATTTTAACCTTATTAAAAGATTCATGTCTGATGGGAAAAATAAAAAAAATGATGTGAAATTTGATTTGATGTTTCTAGTATTAGACAGATGTTTCTAGTATTGGACACTATTCTCATAATTGTTATACCTTTTATATTGATTAATTTTATCTTAGAGAATCATTCTTTGGTTGTAGTAGTGTATAAAGTAAATTTTCTGAATGCAATGACAGGATATACCTCTGGTTTCTATTACCATTTTTTAAAAATCTTTTGATCTGATTGTCAAGTATTCCGGTTAGCATTTTGATTTAAAATGTCAAGAGAATGATTACACGTTGCAGAATTGCAGGGTGTGTTGACCAGTATACTAAAAAAATCTTTATCCTATAAATCGAGCATTAGCTCTAGGAACTCGGATTAAATTTTGAGAGACGACAAGTAGAAGCATATATGCAAAGCATGTGATTGAAATGATATAATTCAATTATGAATCTTTTTGTTTTATTCTTGTGTTTCTTCTTGTCTGGAATAATCTTTATCCCAGGGTACATTTAATTTGTAGATTAAGTTGTTTAAAATTCTGAATGTTCCAACTAGGTAACAGGTTGGGTTGTTGAGTACCAAGAAAATCTAATTGGCCTTGGTGTTGATGAGTCTCTGGCTCAAGTCTGTTCAGAGAGTGGGGCCATGGATCCCCTGATGAACTCATATGTTGAGAGAATGCAAGCTACAACAAAGGTGAATGATATGCTTCCCGTCTTCCATTATGCTTTTACATTGGAATGTGTTAATCGTCTTTTAATGGCAATTTCTTCTTCTTGAAACTTTATAGAAATGGTACTTAAATATCCTTGAAGCTGATAAGGTGCAGCCACCAAAGAAAACAGAAGATGGCAAGCTATACACTCCAGCTGCTGTTGATCTATTCAGAATTCTTGGGGAACAAGTTCAAATTGTCAGGGATAACAGCACTGATGTCATGCTATACAGGATTTCTTTAGCTATTATCCAGGTACCCATGTCTGACTCTTTTGAAGGAAACTCTTTACTGTGATCGCTTTCTGGCTAAGCTGCTACTCTGGAGGAAAAGGATACTAACAACTAATAGGTGGTTTTGAAAAAATTGTTGATTTCTAAACATGTTCAATGTTTTTCATCATGGTTGTTCTACCCAATCCCTTGTTACTAACAATACACAAAATTATGTTGGCATCACATGGCTGCAATCTGATTTCTCATTCGGATGCATCCCAGTGGTGTTGTGAAATTGCCTCATTGACCGTTCTTTGTGTCATTCATCCCCATGTCGGTTCTAAGCCTTGTGCTTTTTAGGCTGTCATTTGTCATTTGTCATATTTTGATATTATTATAATGTGGCTTCTGTAGCTATTTGTTGTTATTTTCTTCATTAGGGTTATGTATATTCCTCACAACTTTTTCGTGGGTTGTCTTTCTGTTTGTTATAACAGGTGATGATAGATTTTCAAGAAGCTGAAAAGAAAAGACTTGCAGAACCTGCTTCTGAAATTGGTCTGGAACCTTTATGTGCAATGGTTTGTGATCTTTTTAGTTGTTATTTCTGTTGGTAAAACTTTTGGTGGCTGATTGAAGTTTTACATACCACTTGCTTTTCTTTAAAATAGTATTAATTCATATAGATAAACAATAATCTACGATGCTATGACCTTGCAAAGGAGCTAAGTACCAGCATCATTGAAGCTCTTCCACAAAATTATGCTGAGCAGGTAATTACACAAAAGTATTTCTTATCTTTTCAGAGGTTTTATTCTCGGTTTCACCCTCAGAATGTTGAATTATGTTTTGTTTGATAAGGAAAACTTGGGGATTTGTAAGATTCTCCTTTCAAAAAATATTTTTATTAATGAGTGACCAAAAAAAGAACAGAAAAAAGTTGACTGGCCTGAGGGGACCTCACCCTTGTCTCCCTTATGTGCCTTAATATCAATTAGATGAGGGAAGGGACTTAGGGCTGCAAGTTTCAAAAACATTACGGTGAAAATTAGGGTGTTTGTGGCTAGGATAATAAAATACTTACGGTTTTAAAGAAACCTTCTTGAATTAAAATACCAGAAATAATAAGATGCTGTATTTTCCAGCAGAAACTCCTATTTATAATCTTCTTAGTAAAGATCCTACTAATGACAGGACCAGCAGCTCCTAGCTCCTAATTAAAAGCCCTAGACGTCAACTGTTATAGTACTTAACAAGAAAGCAAGCAACACAAGATAAGTAAGGACATCTTAGTAGAACTAATTGAAAATCTAGAATGCTCCTGCATCAAGGCTTCTCTCTTTTTCTTCTACCCAGCCTTTTGTTGATAAATTCATTGAATGCAGCTTTTTCATTTTTTTTTGGGAAAATTTGAATGTAGCTTTTTATCCTAATGCAAACGTGTAAATTAGTGGTTATTGTTCCTCATGTGGTACTTATTTGGGCTCAACGTGTAAATTAGTGGTTATTGTTTCTCATGGTACTTATTTGGGCTCGGGGTGAAATATACAGTGCTCAGTAGTGTATAGGACCATAGTAATGTGTGCAAAGCATGTTTATTCTTGATTTTTGATTTATGAACACATGCACTCATTTCACAAGACATTGCAGTACATACCTGAAGGGATTGCTTTTGGTGCTTATTTAACCTGTATATGCACACTGATTTCTAAAATGAACAGATAGTGGTTGTTCAGTTCTCTTGTCATGAAAGGAAGCTGTTTCACATTGTAGATATGTTGGTGATAAATGAGACTGAGCTTTCTTCCCTAGTTAATTATCCCCTTCTCTACACAGTAGATTTGATGAACATGCCAAGCAGATTCCGCAAATGTTTAACAAGCTCACTACCTAGGAACACTCATTCTAACGGCTTATAAATTTTACTTGAATAGTAGGATGCCTTTTACCGATTCTGTTCTAATTTTGGCAACACAGATCAATTTCTTGCTCAATCGTCATCCTCTCGACTAACTTTACTGCTTATCCCATACTTTATTGACAGCCACATACGGCTGTTCTATAAAAAAAAATTCCTGTTTTGTTTCCTCCCTTGTTTTAGACTTTTAGCTTATTGATTTAAAAAGAAAAACAGAAAGAAAAAAAAAAGAATGCCATCTCTGGTTAATTTTCTTTGAACTTGGATATCCTTGTTGCATATGCAGGTTAATTTTGAAGATACTTGCAAAGGTTTCCTAGAGGTTGCAAAGGTATAAAGCTTGGTCATTTCTTCATTTTTTCACGTATAGTTTGGTGTTCTTGAAGGCAATTTCATCTGTTCTCCATTACATCATAATATGTAAATCATAATGCCTTTTCCTTACATTTGACATGTTGATGAACTCAAATACTGTAACATGTTGGAAGAGTCTGTTTTCCCTGCTCTTGAAATTCAATTTAGAGCTGGATTTTTTTTTATAGCTTTGCTTTCCTTTTGGAGTGTTTGCATTTAAAGATTGCAAGATACAAGCTTAGCACTTGAAAGGGCAATCTCACCAACTGATTGTTGTGCTGAAATTATTAGGTGATTTCATGTGTTTATTTGCCCAGAATTAGTAGAGATGGACATGTGTTTATTTGCATATTCCCCTTTTGTTCAACATTCTATTTTGTGAGACTAGATAAGTCATTAACAGGTTGTGAAGAAGTTGCAGGATACTGATTTTTTATAGAAACAGTTAGGAATTTTATCTGTCTAGATGAGTTTTGAGGGTTTAACTGAATTGCATAGTAGGGTACTGATTTTTTATAGAAACAGTTAGGAATTTCATTTGAGGGTTTAACTTAATTGTCTCATTTACTTATTTTCTTAAATTAATTAGTTATCTCCTTAATTCCTGACATTTGTTTATATTAATTTTATGCCTATGTATGCTTTTGTGATTTTCATCCAATGGTCACATTGAGGAACTTTCATTGGAAGACTCTCTTTCTCTTTATATTCCCATAGGCTATCCCGTTTACTCTCTAAAACTCATATTTGAATAAGTTCACTTTCAATAAATTTGAGAAATACATTAGTCCAACAAATTGAAAACTCAGGAACCAAACTACTTATGCTCTTAGCTTCTTCTTTTTTCTTCTGACATTTAGAAGCATTTAATATATGCTATGAAAAACACATCTAATGATTTCAAATATTTTTTAGAACATAAATCTCTTTTTAGTCTCGTTAAGTAAGTATTCGGGTAAAGCTGTAACCACTAACTTTGCAGCTGTAACACCTATATTTATGACAAACAGATAACTATGAAATCCTAACTAACATAATACCGACTAAATTATTTCTGTTGAATCAAGTGGAGAATGTTAGAGAATTTACAATGATGAAATAAAGTAGAAAGAATATCTCTTATTTGATACTCCACTTGACTAGTATGTATCGACTCTCCTACTTTACCTATTATAGCTTTAGCGAATAAAAGTATTTGCTTATGTTATCTCCTACTTAGTCCAGAGTTTGGCAGCCTAAAGTCAATCAGTTTAGAAATTATTTTCATTCTTTCTTCAAAGTTTCATCAATTACATATTTATTGTATATATTTGCTTTGTTTATGTATTAATTTAATTTTTTAACTATTAGATATGAATCGGGAGAAGCTTCAAGTATTCTTAATACTTATGCACCAGCTTCAAGTGAAAGCTTTAAATTTGTATGTGGGCATGTTGTTGCTTATGTATTATTTTGGTGCATGGTATTATGAGAAGTATGTACTTCATAGTAATCGAGCAATTGTAAGAAAGAAGACACGTTTAAATTATCTAAATAGTTTAATAGGTGATAGCGATGTTGATTGTATAAATCAACTAAGGATGGATAGA
>JANIMX020000166.1:4073540-4086278 GCA_024582655.2 Erythroxylum kunthianum | reverse complement strand
AAATTAAGAGAGACAAGGCTTAGGTAGCTCGGATATGTTAAGAGCAAATATCCTGACGCTCCAGTGAAAAGATACGAAAAGATTGTACTTAGGAACTGTAAGAGGAAAAAAAAGGCCTAAGAAGAAGGAGGAGGTGATAAAAAATGATATGGCTCTGTTGGAACTTACCAAGGATGTGCCCATCAATAGAAAATTTTGGCATATTAGGATATGAGTAAAGGATCTTATTCTCAACATTTTCCATTGATTCTTATGGCTTGTTTTTAGTCTAAATATTTAATATATAGTACATTCCTCTTAGTTATTTAACGTAAGCATTTTCTTACTTAGCCTAAACATTTTCTTGTAATAACTTGTTAGTTTTATTTATTTACTTATCTTCTTTCTTATTTGTGTATTTATTTACTTATTTTATCTTTTATTTTTAATCTTTACATTTTGTATTTATTGTATTACTTATTTTTATTTGTGCGTAGTTATTTATTTTATTGTTATTATTATTTTTATATCTATTTATTATTATTATTATTATTATTATTATTATTAATGTAATATGTATCTTTTATTTATTTTTTTATTTTTTATTTGAGTCTATCAGAAATAGTCTCTTTACCAGTTAGGGGTGAAGTTGTGTACTTCTAGACCTCTCTAAATCTCGCATATCAGCGGGACTTCTACTAGGATGTTGTTGTTGTTGTTTTTGTTTCGCTTTCTTAAGGAGCAAGATCCTTTGTTTTCTTTTTTAAATGTCTTTGTACAAAATTTGTCCCTTTGTTCATGCATAATGTACTTGTATGTATGTCTATAACAATCATAGCATGCATCCATTGTTTTTATGACATAGGCATGCATATATATGTATATATCTATTTATATTAGTGCATACTTACATGTAGGTTTATGTTTGCTCGTGTTTCATGTGTGTGTATATTTATGCAAGCTTGTCCATGCCATATGACTTGCATTATGGCTTTTAATCTTATATTGTGTTCCCTGAAATCCTACTGTATACATCACAAAATTGATCTCGTTTTTTTAAGTGTCTACCTTATTGTTTACTATGGCATTCCGGACTAGAACTTGTTTTCTTAGATTTCATTAAAAAAATTATAATTTGTTTGATCTGAATGAAGCTTGCAGCTGTTTGTGAGACAGGATTCCACTACCAAGACAAAATCCCCCCGATTGATTACGTAGTCAAAGTTTCTTGTAATATGCAGGTAAACTTTGCTCTACCCTAAAAGAAGTTTGCAATCTTGTGAGCTTTTGCATAGTTTCTATTAGTTTACTGCTTTCTCTTGTAAAGCAGTCCAACATGTTGACAAATTGCTTTATGACAGGAACTAAGTTAAAAGTTATATGTGGACAAGTCTGTATGGGTATGTTTAGTTAGAAAAACTTTTTGAGTTAATCCATGTGGGGAAGTCGGACCAATTTGCTGTAAAGACCATAGAAGCATTTTAGATTATCCAGTTCCATGTAACCTGTTATTTTTGTCGTATTGATCCTTTCCCTTTGACTAAATTTGTGTATCATGTTGTTATGTGCAACATACAATATGTCTTTGGTTCTATATTTCTCATCTATATGAAAGATATTTTTTCCTTATAGCATATATGCTTTTTTGGCATGTATGCTGCAAGTTGTTCATTTTGTTTATATGCATGTGCTTCATGTACCAGCCCATTTATTTTAGCTTTGATCTAAAAAATAATGATTCCCAATTGATTTAATAACAATTCTCCTTTTCAAAGTTCAGATCTATCCTCCTCAAGATTGGCTCGTAGGGTCATCCCTTCTTTCTAATTTTAGTCCAAACATAATCCAAATGTTACTGGATCAACTTTCTCCAAACAATGTGAGGTAAGTTTATATGGCTTAATGTGAATAGATTTATGTCTTTAATGGTTTTGACCTAAAGGTGAAAGACTGCTGAGCCAAAAAAAAAGTGGATTAGATCTAAATGAATTGAAAATTAAAGAGAAAAGGAATACATTACATATTTGTACGTATTAAGTAATGAGGACACTATCATTCCACTATTATTTTACTTTAGCTTCTCTTTTATTTTTAGGGTTAATTATAAAAAAAATCCTAAAATTTTCACCATTTATCAACTATAGTTTGAACTTGACAATTAAATACCTGAACTTTTAACTTTTCGCAAATAGAGCCCGACATTAGTGGTTCCATTAATGAACTTGATGTGGCAAACCACGTCAAACGTGTTTTTCTGACACGTGAGATGCCAAGTGTAATAGAAGTACAGGTAATAATTTTGTAAATTTTTATTAATTAATATTAAATAAAACAATTAATTATTTCTTCCCACTGTCAACCTATCTCTTACAATTCTCTCTCTTCTGGCTTCCAAAGTCTACTCTGTATCTCTCACCATCTCTTCTCTGCTCTCTCTTCACTTTCTCTTCATTATTTCCCAACTCAAATTCTGGGGAAAATATGCCTATCTAAAAATATGGCAAGAGGGGTGTAAAATACAACTCTCATTGTGTTTGGAACATGAAAAGGCAAACCAGCACATAATTGAGGCTATAAAAACAAGGAAGAAACTTAAAATTTCAAAATGAAACATTGATGTAAACAATATGGGAAGCTCTCCTAAATTTCTCTCTCTTTCTACCTTCTCTACTTTTCTTCTCTTTCTACTTTCTTTGCTTTTCCTCTATCTCTCTACCTTCTCTTTCTACTTTCTCCTTTAATTTTTCAGCAAAGATAATATTAACCAGAAAAAAGAAAAGTGTAAAAAGAATAAGAGATGGATTATATGGTAGAAAAAGAGATGGTAATAAGTTGTTAACGATAGAAGCAAGGAAACTAAAATGCAGGAAAATTGATAGATGAAAGGTGAGGGAAGTATTGCAAATAAGCCTTGGGTTTATTATACATTAATCTTTTTATTATAAACAATGGTAAGTTAATTAAATTAAAAAATATTTATTTATTTTAAAGTTCGGGCTATAATTGAGAAATTATGGAAAGTTTGAGATTTTTTTTTGTAATTAACTCTTATTTTTATTGTATGCTTAATTTACCATTAAAAATCATGCTAATTGTTGGAATTTCATTGGAAGTGGAATTTCATTCGAAGTGCTTGTATACCGTTTCCTATTATCAAGCTTCTTAGTTTCTACTATCTATGGAAATCTTATTGCTACTAATTTTAAATTGTGGAGGAAAATTAATCACTTTCTCAAGTTACATGCCATAAATCCTACGAAACCATTGAACTTTTTTCACTAAACTAAAACACAATTTTTATAGATTCTTTTTCATGCATGTGTTCCTGTAACACAATAGAATACAATTTTGTGGATATGTCTATTATTAAGAAAAGCAAATGCAACATGCGACAAGTGGAGTCTTTTTAGATTGTAATATGAGGGGGTTTGAAAGTGGCATGTAATTGATGATGTACGAATTTTACATGGTCAATGCAAGGATTGGAGTTTGCTGTTAATGCCTTAGTAATTGCTTTGAGAGGCTGTACAATGCAATGGTTGGTTGGCCTTGATAATGTATGATGCAATTTTAGTAAAAGAACCATGACATTTAAGTGGAATCATCGAATGATTACTCTTATTGGAAATTTCAGAGAAAGAATTCCCTAAGGTGCTTAAAAACTTGGGCAAACAATTGTATATGTTGTATTCATAGTCCTAATCAAATGTCAATTACAACAAGTTAACATTAAGGAGGACTAGCTGAGTCTTTTGAGGACTAGGAGTATGCATCAGTGTTCAAGGAACTTGATCATTTACGTCGCAACAGGAAGCAAAACCATAGGATTCACTTGAAGGAGGGACTAGAGGGTGTTAACATGAGGCCATGCTACTACTTGGGGCTCCAAAAAGATGTGATTGAGACCTTTGTGTAGGAATTGATGAAACAAGTGTTCATTCGTCACAACATTGGACCCTATACATCACATTTACTAGTTAAAAAAGATAACTCATAGAGAGTTGAATAAGAATACAATTAAGGACACGTTCCAATTATGCTTATTAAAGAGCTATTGGATGAATTGCATGGCTATAGTTGGTATTCCAAGCTTAACTTAAGATCGGGATACCACTAAATTAGAATGCACCTTTAAGACATATCTAAGATGAATTTTAGGACATGTGAAGGGCGTTACAAGTTCTTGTTGATGCCTTTTGACTTAGCCAATGCTCCTTTAACCTCTCAAAACTTGATGAATGACATTTTGAAACCCTACTTAAGGCGATTCATATCAGTGTTCTTTGACAATATACTTATCTATAGTAGCTCTTTGCATTTGGAGCATATCGACAAAACTATGAAGATCCTTCAAGGGAACCAATTATTTATTAAAGCAAACAAGTGTGTTTTTGGAGAAAGGCAAGTGGATTACTTGGGGTATTCAATCTTGCAACATGGGTGGCAACAAATATTAGAAAGGTGAACACACTTAAGGAATTAAGAGTTTTGTAGGCCTTACTAGATACTACTACAGATTCATTAAACATTATGGGGGAGTAGCTAATCCCCTTATAGAATTGTTGAAGAAACAAAACACTACTATTTGAAGTTAGGGTCCAGAAGCACAAAAGACATCCGAGGATCTTAAAAGGGCAAGTGCATCAACACTTGTCTTGGCACTACTTGACTTCTCCAAAACCTTTGTGATTGAGGCTGATGCAAGTGGAATGAGAATTGGAGCAATCTTACAACAAGAGAGGCATCTTATAGCTTTCTTAAGCAAGGTTTTGATAGTTAAGCACAGGGGATTATCCACTCACAAAAAGGAGAAATTTCTTGTGATTAAAGTTATTCTTAGGAAAAATCATATCTATATTAGGAAAAGTAAGATCTATATGATTTCTTATTTATTTCTAAGATCAACTTTCCTTATGTAATTGGTACTTTCTTTATGTAATTGGTTATTACTATTATGTAGTCGGTGATTGACGACTCCAATTGAGGCAGCAATGAGACTCAAACGTCACCTTAAACTGGTGACTCAAACACCTGCAACTACGACATGTAGAAAAAAAAACTGAAATTCTACACTTGGGCAGAACCTTTAATTTTCAGACAAAAGTATATACCATGTTATGAATACTTGATGTTTTTGTATGTACTATACACCACTTTTTATATACATGTTGTGTGCCTAAATATGGTAAGGAGTTATTGTAAATCTGTGAGCATGAAAACCGATACTTTCTTGTAGTATTATTGAATTAGGGTCGATAAATATATACATCATAAGAGCTACAATTAGGGAGATAAATCTGGGAAAATAAAATCCTAGATGATTATCTAGAATCATACTAAACTCGTCACAAAATCAGTAACTATATACACAAGATAAAAGATATATGGTAAGATAAGATCATGATCACAAAATCCCTACAATCAAACTATAATATCTATACATTTATTCATAATATCTGTAACAGTAACACAACTATATGATTTGAATGTGTTCTACACCTGTTTGATTGTTTATTTTGTAGATGTATTACTATCTATGTTTATGGTTGCATCTTTGCCTATTTTAGAGTTATCATATTATGCATTTTTTTAGGGTTTCCTTATAAAGGTAGGAAATATTATAAAGTGATATGATTGAGTTACAGCATGCCTTGTGATTAGCTCTGGATTTCAGAATTTTTTGGCAGTCAAAGAAGTTTGAAGGGAAAACTAACATGGTAGAGCCCTATTATGGAACTATGTATAGTATTGAGGAAATAACTGGCTTGAAAATTCAGGTTTGTTGGTTATTGTATGTCTTGATATTTATACAACCAGTGAAGAATACAGAATCATTGTTGCATAGCCATGCATGCCTTTTTTTTCCAATAAACATGTCTTTTTTAGGAAAACCATGACGATTTTGTTCCTTTTCTTTTCCGTCTCATTGCAGGAATGGATGACATCTGCTCCTGATGGAAAATTGCATCTACCACCTCCTAATGTCTTCATCCCCACCGATTTATCACTCAAAACATCCCAAGACATGGTTATAATATTTATGGAAAATTTAAAGCACACGTCTATTCACGATGCAAGTTCAATCTAATGGTATTTTACTTTGGAGCAGGTCAAATTACCAATTTTGTTGAGGAAGTCCATTTATTCATCAGTGTGGTATAAGCCTGATACAACTTTTGGTGTGCCCAAAGCATATGTTAAAATAAATTTTAGCTGTCCCCACTGCAGCAGCTCTCCTGATGCTAAAGTTCTATCTGATATTTTTAGTCGGTTGTTGATGGACTACCTGAATGAATATGGTAAGATTAGTAATCCTACACTTAAACAAGGAAACAATTCTAATAGTTCTATCTGTAAATTGTTCTTTTTTCTTTTATTATGCGTGTATATGTGCACATATGTTATCTTCTGTTGGCTGTCCATTGTGCTCTATTAGTTTTTGTTACTTGGAATCATCTTTATTTCTGCAGCTTATTATGCGCAAGTTGCTGGTCTATATTACAGCATAAACAAAACAGATGGTGGTTTTCAGGTACTTTGCTATCTGACTTCATGTTTGAGTTGCAGTAAAAATCTATAATGGTTGAGTCCCTGAATATCCTCATGCGTTTCTAATGGGGTTTGACTCAAACTCTGTGAACTTTTATTTGTTTCAGAAATAATTGATTGGCATTGTTTGTCCTTGTGCACATAAATTTGCAAGACAGTCAAGCATCTCAATCTGTGTGTATATGTGGATAATATGGATGAGCTGCAGAGTGAACAATACTAAAGCTATATGCATTGTAGATATCGGAAGTGGAGCACAAATGTTGCTAGCCAAATTTGCAGTTTCTTTTTGGAATTGATTGCATCTCCTTCAAAATTGAAGATGCTATTTTTTCATGTGTATGCATGTGTGTGTGATAGGGAGAGACAGGGAGGGATTGCAACCAGTTCCCTTTCAAGAAATAATGGACAGCCAGTTCCCGTCTTTCTTTATTCTTTCTTAGGCATATATTGCTGAAATGTGATTATGATATAGTCCATATCAAACTCAAAATCATCTTCTTATCACCTTCAATTTCTGTAGTCCCATCTCATTTTGTGCTACAGTTCGTCAAATGAATATGTTTTTCTGAAAGTATTACTACATATTAACCCAAAGAAACAGAAAAATGAAGCTACTAATGTAAAGTTTGGAAAGCTGGCTCCTGCTTGAAAAACATTCACAGTGATTGAATTTAGAGGGATAAAAGTTTAGTTTAATTTTTCCTACTATTAAAAGTAAATTGAAACTTTGTTAATGACAAGTCATGCAGTGGTCTATTTGTCTTCTACAGTGATCAAAGCCGTCCCTAACTACTGGAGTTTGATCAATGCATAGAAATTTAGAACTTGCAAGGACCAGTTAAACTATGAATTCCTAGCCTTACACAGCTATTAATAGGAACACGAAATTTACAAATTTTGAACACTACTAATGCACAGATTTCCAGAAGAAGCTTAATTTTTGTTAAGATAACATAAGATGAGATGAGCCAAAGTACTTTGATGTCCCACGTTGTTTTTTATGCTTGTGCTTGGGCATTTCCTATGGTACATCTTATATATGAAATTGTAAGGGAAAGCATTCATCCACCTGTCAATTACTCGTTGTGGGACCCTTCTATGTTGAGAGGCCCTTTTTTGATTTTGCTGTGTGTTAAAGGTTTAGAATGCTTTATAGTCTAATTGATATATTTTAAGAGGAAGAAAACTTTATGTTTCACTTTGTTTTCTTAAGAATTTTACAATAATGTTGATGTGGGCATAATTAGCTGTATTAGACTACAAAATTTGTACTACAGTACACCCTAGGATATATTCAGTTACAAGGGTGACAGAGATTTCCTTTTTGACCTTTTATTGGAAACAAATTTGAAGTTTGCAGAAAGATGGATTTTCTTTCTTCACTGGTTCATTCTTTGAGTGTGTGGCTTCAAATTGTTACATGTTCATGAATTATAAGCTAACTTTTAGTTAACTATGATTGATCATTCAACTATCATATGCTCTTCCCCCCTCAGTGTCTGTTTGTATGCGGAGGATGATACTCTCACTTACCATTGTTTTCTTTTCCTTTTTAGGTGACTGTGCTGGGTTATAATCACAAATTGGTGATGTTACTGGAAACTGTTATGGGTAAAATTACAAAGTTTGAAGTAAAACCTGACAGATTTACTGTGATCAAGGTAATAATTAGGTTTAATTAGTACCTAGTAGTCTATACATTCTCTTTTTTCTTGCGGGTAGAGTATAAACATCATTATTTGATCACACTCAATGTAGTGAAACTGTATGGTGATGGTCTGCAAGAAACAAATATCCTTGTTGTGTTTATAATTATTTGTTTCCTGTATATTTTTATTCTAAGATAATTATAAAAAATTACGTTATTAAATAGAGAGTAGGTATGCATTTGAGGTCATTATTTTCTTTCATAGTGAAATTAAGTATTTGTCTCCATTTCCAAAAAAAGAAAAAAAAAACAGTATTTGTCTACATTCTTGGTGTCTTTTATACTTGTTCATCTTTTGAAATCATAATTATAGTGCACTAATTGATGGTAGCTAGAACCTAAATCTCGAAAGCTATCTTCAGGTTTACAAAATATCTTTCAAGTATAGTAGTTAATGTAACACAAGAGCGGGTGGTGTGGGGTGGGTTTGATATTGATGAAAGGGCTAATTTGAAGGTACTTACTCTACAGAGGACCAAACATTAAAAATATTTGCAATAGCATAGAATATCACCTTTTAACTCTAATTGATAAATTCACTTTAGTTGCTGGGAATAAGATGATATAATGTCAGGGACAGAGAAATTTATCGAGTTTAGTAAAGAGGGTATCTTCCTTTTCCTTCCTTTTATGACTTCTCTTTTTTTTTTTAAATTTTCTATCAAGATGGTTATAGAAATTAATGGAATTCCAGGAGTATACCACTTTAGAAACCAAGGCTGTCTTTTTCTTCTCTCTGTCCTTTTCCGTAAATAGGTCCAATGAAACTGTGCCATTTTAACTGAAGCTTCGCTTTTTCTTTTTGTCCTTTCAGGAAATGATAACTAAGGAGTATGAAAATTTCAAGTTTCAGCAACCTTATCAGCAGGCTATGTACTATTGCTCTTTAATACTACAAGATCAAACATGGCCATGGATGGAAGAACTTGAAGCACTTAATCATCTCAAACCTGAAGATCTTACCAAATTTGCTTATTTGATGCTTTCAAAAACATTCTTAGAGTGCTATGTAGCAGGTCCATCTTTGTCAACCATCAATTTCTCAACTGTGCCTGTCATATGAACAAAGGGAAAAGTTAACTTAATTTTCTTATCATCCTAGGTAATGTTGAGCGTAGTGAGGCGGAGTTGATGATTGAGAACATAGAAGCCATTCTCTACAAGGGTCCCAACCCCATATGCCAACCCTTATTTCCATCCCAGCATTTGACTAATAGAATTGTAAAGCTTAAAAGGGGAAAGAATTACATCTATTCGATTGAGGGCTTAAACCCATGTGATGAGAATTCTGCACTGGTTCATTATATCCAGGTAATTATATGCTACCAAAAAATGGCACACTCATTATATAGCTACTGTAAATTCTGAGGTACACCTCATTTATTTGGGTTTAATGATTTATTATATCAACCTTATGGGGGGCAACTCAGTTACTTTTATTTTGTTCAATTTTAGTTTATCATGGAGCATGGGAACAACTTAAGGTTTCTTTGTGATGCACATTGAACCCTCTGAACATAAACAGATTACTAGAGTGATAGAAAAATATCTGAATTTTGAAACATCCACTTATTCCTTCCTTTTTTATGGTCTTTGAGGTATATGATTGAGATTTTTGAAAATTGTATTGGAATATGATCATTACTTTCTGCTTTATAATGCAATTTCTGACCTTAATTCTCTTCTTTCACTTTTAAAAGTTGTTTTTTACATAAATATCAAATTGGTCGTGAAATCAGTCAATCAAAACTTAAGTTGTTACATGAGGCTTAGGGCTGGATCAAATATTATTTTAACACATTCCCTCGTAGAAATGTAAACAAATCATGAAACCAGAAAAAACTGACGCTAGTGGCTCAAACTTGAGACTTACTAACCATAAAGCCTTTGATACCACGTCAAGAAATCATTCAATTCAGCAGTGTAAGATGTTGGTGAGGCCTAAGAGTGGATCAGATATTATCCAACAAAATTCATGTCAAGCTATCTGTTCAGTTGTTTTGACAAATGCAGCTGTATTGTCTGAATTTTATCTTTATGGATGATTCTTCAGCTGAAAGAATCCAGCAATTGTTCATGTAGATTGATATTGTAAACGAGAAATGTTTCTGGTATGTGAAGACAACATGATTTGATAAAATGTTGAAACTTTTACAATTGTAAGTTGCATTGACGTGGTCTCTTATCATCCTATTATATGTTGTTCGTAAATTTTGTTGACACACTTTCAAAATTATTTGTTGTAGAATGAATGTGTAGAGTACCTCAGGTTGGATCCTGGCTTATGAATGATGACAATTCATACACTTGAATAGAAGATTATCATTTTGATGGATTATTGACTTGTGAGAGATTTTTGGTGTTTGATGGAAATTAAAGCGGAATTTGCATCAGATCATAGAGGAGTGCGAGGAGTGCAAGTGGGAGGGGCCCTTTTTATTTTTGTTCATATTTTATCTTATTTCTGTTTAAATTTCTTTCAAAGTCCATGTCCACGCCTCCTCCACTTGATATTGTCAGTCCTACTTTCAAGGTTCAACCAACCATGACAACATCATCATTTGATGTTTTTGTTTGAAAAGTGATCTACACATATTTTCTGTTGCAGGAATTATAATTTAGAACATTCTATTCATTTGACCATCGTTGCAGTTTCAGTATTAATGGGTGAACCAGTTCTGATGATCTCGATCTATTTTTGATTAAAGAATATATTTTATAGGTTCATCAAGATGATCTTATTATGAACGTGAAACTTCAGCTTTTTGCTTTGATTGCAAAGCAACCTGCTTTCCACCAACTGAGATCAGTTGAGCAACTGGGTTATATCACTGTACTCGTTCAGAGGTATTCAATGTATTTTTGTAATGAAAATTTTTCCTACAATATTTCTGTGTTAGAAACTTACAACAAATCTTTATTGATATAGGAATGATTCTGGTATTCGTGGAGCACAGTTCATTATTCAATCTCCAGTGAAAGTATGTGGCTTTCTTTCTGAACTTTCTCTTCACATGGCCTCATTCATCTTGAAGCATAGTTGATTTTGGTAATCTTGACAGGGTCCTGGAAAAATTGATTCTAGAGTCAAGTCATTTCTCCAGATGTTTGAAGCTAAATTGTATGAGATGACTGCTGATGAATTCAAGGTGAAATAACTATATCAATATTAAATCACCAATAATCATAACTGTAATGCATTTCAACCGTCTTTGCCTTAATGATGTTAACATGGTAATTCTCTGAATAGTTCCCATAAATTTGAATAACAAAGAGCCCTATCATTGGTACTTCTTTTCTGATATGGAAAAAGGAGAGGATGTCACCGGTGTGTAGGCAAACAAATGTTGGAAAGATCTGTAGCTTATGATCCCAAATGTTTTAACCATTGCTGCTGGTAAATCTACTCTCAAGGGGATTTGCTTTTTCTCGGATACTAACTTGTTGCCAAAATACATTTGCAATCAAATTTCTTCTCACCGCCAGAGAATTAATCACAACTATGAAAATATGAACATTGAAAACTAGCCTTATTTCTGATCTAAGTTTGTGTCTAAAGCAAATTCTTCTTTTGTTCCAAATCTTGAGGTTGAGGGAACCAAGCTACTCATTGTTGTACTCGTACAGGAATCTCGCACTTACCCCTTAAACCTGCACTGCTTAAAATATCCCAATGAATTAGTTAACAATATTTGAACATCTCATTGTATCCTCTTCTTGAGCACTCTGTATAGTTGTGCTTGTACAGTTGCGTATGCATTCAAGTTAAAGTTCGACGTGTGGGACAGGGTTTGGGGTATGGATGCATGATTTAAGATGTGTGAGAAGTTGTACTTGTAAAGAATTAAGAATGAGGATGAAAGAGGTTGCAGAAATCAGCAGCTCTCACTCCTTTATATACTAGATTTTATATAAGGTAAGTTACAATTAGAATTACAATCAAATCAAATCATAGTTCTAATGTAATTGCTAAAGATACTGAATCATATCACCTAAGATATATGATCATATCAGATTTTATTCTCTAACACTCTCCCTCAAGCCGGAGCATATATATCATAAGCTCCAAGCTTGTTATATAGTTGTGTTACACGACTTCTAACTAAGGACTTGGTGAACAGATCAGTTAGTTGGTCTTCAAATTTCACTTGAGTAGTTTTGATCACATTTTGTTTCACCTGTTCTCTGACAAAGTGACAGTCTACCTCAATATGCTTTGTCCTTTCATGAAAAACTGGATTAGAGGTAATGTAAATGGCTGCTTGATTATCATACATTAGCTCTATCGGTTGTGTTAGCTTAAATCCAAGTTTCTGTAACATATGTTTTACCCAAACAAGTTCTCGAGTTGTATACGCTATCGCTCTATATTCTGATTTTGCACTTGAACAAGAGACTACTGTTTGTTTCTTACTTTTCCACGAAATTAGATTGCCACCAACAAACACACAATATCCTGTAGTAGATCGCCGATCAGTTTTAGAGCCAGCCCAATCGGC
>JANIMX020000166.1:2872009-2882122 GCA_024582655.2 Erythroxylum kunthianum | reverse complement strand
CTTGGACGTTCATAAAGTAAATAATAACTTTGACACAGTATGCATCGAAAAGTAAAAACATTAAATAGAAAAACAATATAATGGAGAGCAAGAATCTGGGAATAATAGTGTTTGAGCTTCAAGATCATATCATCCATTCATACAAATATAGTAGAACTGTTAAACGTTAAAGAGGACAATGGAAGAAATGACACAATAGGCCTTTCAATAGGAAATCAAGCAAACCTTTCTTCTTTGTGTGACTGCAAAGACATGAATCCCAGCCATATATATAGAGGCGACACAACAACTAGCAGGTTTGGAGCATACTTCCTTCTCACAATTGGAAAAATTCCCACAAATAGTAATGCAAGCACGAAGCAGAAGTTGAAATTGTTAAATCCATTTCTCAGATAAAATAATGATCCTTCAATTCCATACAAGTGGCTCTCACCACCTCCCAAGACATTATATAGCAAAAGATTCAAAACAGAAGATGTCCATCTTCTATAGTAGTAGTAGTCAACAAGTACCGAAAGGACCTGGAAAAAATTCAACCACAAGAATCATAGCAAACAAAAGCTCAGACAACTTAATAAAATATTGTTATCTATTCACTTATAGTCCCTGACGTACACATCACATGCAATCGTCCAATGGGAAGTTCATATACTATCAACAAAATCAACAAAAGACTTACAAGAATAAAAAGTGAGGTGATTGTCCCAGCTACTAATGTTTGTTTAAAACTTCTGACCAAAGAGTAGAAAGTGATTGGTAGGAAAGCCAAGAGCGAGAAGGGCCAACCAAGAATTACCCCAACCGAAGCAACAATAACAGCCATCACATGTTTCTCAAGAAGAAACAATCCTGAGCTGAGACTCATGGCATACATTGAGAGTGAACTAGGCAACAAACCTAGCAAGTATAAGAAAGCAATCAAAATGACATTGAAGTGGAGAAAAAACATGAAAAAGAACATAGTAAGTGTCAAGGTTTTCATAACAATCTCCAATCAAGAGGGAGAGAAATGATTCATATACAAGAAGACTCATATCTTCACCCAAAACCTTAAGGCATTTGGTTATGGGATCATTCGTGTATATAAAGCATTATTAATTCTTATCTAGTCGATGTGAGAATTTAACATATTTAATACACCCCTTCACATCCAAGAACAAATATCAGGCGCGTGAAGTTTGTAAGACTAGGGGTGTCCACATGACTGGACATATGAGGACTAGGTTGGCTTTGATACCATATTAAGTTTTTCATATTAAGCTCTAATTTGGAGGAAGTGGAATAGTTCATATGCAAGAAAACTCATATCTTCACCCAAAGAGCATTGGGTTACACGATCATTCTTGTATATAAACGTTCTTAATTCTTATTCCTTATCAAAATGAGAATTTAACACATCTAATAGTAAGCAATCTCATACCAAATTAACTTTTATTACTTTGTCAACATTGATGAGGACACAATTGCAACAATGTTAAATTACTTATTGAAGAATCAATATGATTTAGAAGAAAAATACATCACATTTAGAAAAGCAATAGAGAATAAAATAGAAATATGTCTACTCACTTGTGCTAGCGAAGAAGCAACCACTTGTTAGACATAGCATTGCCAAGGCATATGAAGCAAGACGTTTACCATACTTCCTGGAAAGAGCTACTACCAAAGTGGCATCTGCAATAACAGAAATGAGAGAAAGGAAGAGTCGTACAGCATAAAATACCCTCACCTGAAATTTAAAAGAAAAAGAAGGACAACATGAATAAGACCAAATATTCAGTCTGGTTAACACACTAAAAGAAAGAACATGAAGAAAGAGTAAAACAAAAGGAGTATTTCAATGCTATGATAAAGCACTACCTTTTCATCGCCAAACAACCATGAAGCTGGCAAGCCTACTAACTCATGGAAATTAATGTACAAGTAGGACCGAAGTGCAAATTGAGCACTGCAAGCAGCATGTAAATTACAGTCATAAAGAACACAAAACAAAGATCTACAAACTCTTGATAGTACAAATGCTTCAGTTGAACAGTACTAGACAGATTTAGCAAGCCCAACAGAAGAGTAATCAAGATTCAGTTGACAAAGAAGGTCACAGTGACACTTAATCTAATCAAGGACATCTGTCTCAATTTTGATGGATGGAGATCGTATTACAATTCAGAAAATCTGCGAACAGGCAGATTTCATTTTTATTTTTCAATTCCTCCGTTTTATCTACCAATATCAATTATTCCTAAAAGATTTCTGTAAGAACAAGCATTGAGCACATCATTTACTTGCGCTGAATTTAGGGTTCTCTCCTGCAAAAGAATCAAAATTTTATCCTTGTGACTTGGACATCACTAAAAGAAAAAATCTTCATAGTATTTAGAGGAAATTCCAATACTCAATACACTCCTGTAAAGTGAGAGCGCCTCCAAACCGATAATCATAAAAGAAACTGTCCTAGACTGCAAACAATTGAACTCATTTAGAATGACGATATCAAGAAAAAGAGAAAGAATCCAAAGATCTCAGATTATGAAAGAAGCACAAGAAAATCCACCACAGCTCAAAAAGAACAACTTTCCAATAGTTACCCGTATTCCCAAGTTTGGAAACCAGAGTTGTAGAGAAGATAATGGAGAGGTTCCCAATAGTTAAAGACCTCGTCGCAGTCGTGAACAATGTTTGAAGTGGCGCTCATGTACCGTAACATTCCTAGAGCAAACAGTGGCAGGAACCATCCTAGTCCCTTGTCTCCCTCCTCTTCATTGCCGTCTGATCTTTCCGGCTTGCGGATCTTCGAATACAGGTCCTCCGACGACGAGAGCAGATCGGACGCCGGCGGTCGCCTCTGCCTCATAGACAGAGCCATTGGGACTGCGTGCGAAACTGACGGTCTGAGAAGGGAATTATGGTGAGATACTTTCCTTCATTATAAAGAAACGAACTTCAAATAAATATTCAATTGCTCTTGAAATTTTTTAGGATAAACATAAACCACGTTCGGTCAGGTCAGGTAAGGCGCCCTCGTGATAATAGATTCTAAAATGCCAAAAATTTTAAGTTTTTTTCATTTTAATAATTCTTTTTAAAAGATTAATTTTGTTACTTGATTTAAATATCTTCCGATCTCTACTGTTCTACATTTTTTCATATATCTTTGCCTCGAGGTAGAAAACAAAAAAATGAATAATTTTTAAAAATTGTATCCATTTTTTTTTAATATTTAAGGTATATTTTTTAATCCAAAAGACATTACTAACCATTTATAGTATCATTGATTTGTATTGAATACAGTAATTCTATACATTAAGCACCGCACGGGCCTGTCTACGGATCTAGCAGAGAAGCGAGAGTCGAGGCCCGGAACATGAGGAACAGCGGTTTAATAAAAAAACCTTCTCTTTCAGTAATAAATATACAATAAAAAGAAAAACAAAAAAGCCTAATATAAAAACTTCAAGAAGCCCAACCCAAGCACAGTTAATATTACAAAATTGCTGAGGATGTCTTCCAAAACATAATGAACAATAACAAAAGATTCCCCACGCGGACGCGGTTTTATAGAATGGCCCAAAAACAAAATGCCGTCCAGTTCATACTTTGATTAATGGTGTGGGACCAACTCCTTTCTGATCAGATCAATGATTTACGTTACCTGGAACTTGCGACAGATAGACCTGGCACTGGATAACTGTTTTACCAATTCTAAACCCTGGAACCACCGTCAATGCTACCGGCGGGTTTTCATACGATAACAGAGCTTCCTCGTCAACACACTCCATGTACACTTCAGAGAAACTACAACCTTTTTGTACTTGAAAGATTGTGGCTTGAGGGTTGAAAGAAAAGGCCAAGCAATTTAGAAGCCAAACTCGCCTTGCCATTTCTGCAAACGAGGCAAAGAAGGTGGTTTCTGGGAATTCACCTGAATCCAAAAGGCTTCTTTGGCTTGAATTTCCAAAGAATGATATTTCCATCTTTGGATGAACAAGATGTAGGTACCTAGCCCGGCAAAACTTCGCGAATGCTGATTTAGGCTTCTGGGCAAGATAATCCATTACTTTGACAGATTTTAGTTCTGTGAATCTCCTGAGAAAGTTCTGCTGCTGATTCTTTTGCTCCGGTAATGACTCTCTTGGATGAGAAAAGCTGGGCAAGTGAAACCATTCAAACATTATCTTGCAAACAAAGGATTCAAACACATAACACTTGTCATCTGCTCTCGAGTAGATCACATCTGAAACAATTGAAGCAGCTGCAGCTTCAAGATCCCAATGAGCAGATTTCATTTGATCAATCATTAACTTGACGAAGCTTCGAATCGATTTCACTGTATGCTGGAGAACAGTAATGAAATGGCTAGGCCTTAAACCTGACTGGGGAAGATTGTCCGGCATATTTAAGTGTCCACTCTGGTTCAACCTTTTCTCAAGTGATCTGTTCTGCCTCCGGCATTCTTCTAATTTTTCCCTAAGATACAGGATCTCCGAGTCCTTGAGCCTAAACTGAGATTCTAGTCGCTTACCCATCATTTCATAGGTTTTTATAAGGCTCTTCAGTTCTTCAATTTCAGCTCTGAGGATAGTTTTGCCAGGAGAAGGATCAAACTGCTTCTTTACATAGCATTGTTTCATCTCTGACAACTTCTTCAGCTCGACAACCACAATTTGATCAGCTGCTTGAATCCCCTCTGCATCATAAGGAGATTGAGCATACTGCAACTGGGCATACGCTGCTTTAACCGATGAAGCGCTTGAGAACAGTTTTGCTAGAAGAGCTTCCATGGATTGACGACCGAGTAATTCTTCTTTTTCATCGTCGTGATCATCTATGATGAATGATTTAGGCCAATTATCTATCACCTTCCCCACATGCTGCTCAGCTTTATTAACTACTTCTTGACGCTTGAAATTCTGAATGCCATCAAACGGAGCAATCCCAGTTGCTGATCTGAGGTGAAGAAATTTTGCCACAGCACGCCCCAATTTACTCTTTTTTGGAGCCAAAATGGATGCTTTTGTAGAAGACATCCGCAGATATTATCCTAAATGGCGAAGATGATGATCGGATCAACCAAAAATGCAAAATGTTTGAACAGAAAAATTGTAATAACGGTTATGACGAGGTATTAAAGAAAAAATAGCTTTAACACATATATCGAGGCCACTGATGGAGGGAAGAAGTTCCTTTTGTTTATTGTTCCACTTTTGGAGTTTACAATTTGCATGCGATTAAAAGTGAAAAGAAAAAGGCCAAAAGGGGGTAAATAGAGAAAAAAACAATAGATGAGCATGAAGAGCATAAAGCTGAAAAAAACTTAGGCCAAGGACTGCTATAATGATGCATGTAAAGTTGGTAGTTCTCCATGCTTGTTCTGTGGTATCAAACTACATCTACATGCACAATGAGAATGAGAATGAGAATTGCAGATCTAATGAAGTCAAGTGGGGTGAAAGATACATGGTGGAACCAACAACCCTTGTCACTCAGTCCCAAAGACTATTTTGTTTGGTCAAATGTTCCAACCTATTGATTTATGATGTACTCAAATAAATAAATACAGCTTGCATAGAACATAACTTTTTCTTTATTTAGTATTTTAATGAGAACCAACAATATGATTGAGCCTTAAAAACTCTGCTATTATATGCTTAATATTCCACTCTGGAGAATAACCAATTCTAAAAGTAAGGTGAAAAATGGAATTCATAATTGGCACATACAGATCCCAAAATAGACCATCCACCCTTCATACTGCAAAAGATTTTCTGCACATCACAAGAGACAACACACTTTTCTTTTTTCTTTTTCACCTAAACAAAATATTTCTTGAAATAATACGTAGCCAATCATGCCTCTTTTAAAATGAAAAGTCAGTTCCTATGCAATCACAGACAATAACAAAATTGAAAATTAATGAATTAGACCTATCTATCATGAATGACCTTCATTATTTTTTAAATTCAAAGCTATTTTTTAATCAGGAGTCTAAACACTCCTTTTGGTTCTACATTTTTCATTTTGATAATAATTCATAATTGTTTCTATCTCTCAACAACAACATAGCAATTTGGAAAAATAATAAATTAACAAAACCATGTCACTAAAGTTAACAAGCCAACGTCATTCTGTTAGAGATTGGATGAATTTATAGTCAAAAGAAACTTCAAATAAAAGTGATGATTTATTACAATAATTTTGACAACTTAAAAAGACTAATTTATGAACAAAGAAAAAATTATTACAGTAAGCATGTAAGGTAACATTAAAGGCATAGCATGAAATAAGACAGCGAAAAAAATTTAATCAAATCTTTTTCTTCTGGATAGCAAAGTCAAAAGGATGTTATTAAGTGCATAGTCGAAGGTGCAATATGTTTTCTCTGGAATTTATATATTTCTACTTGAAATTGCACAACACAAGCCCACGGGGGTCTCAGGATTGCAGAAAAATCCTCCCCTGCTCTTATATTGTTACTTTTCCATTTACACTTCCTAAAGACAAACAGGTCCACAAGGCACTAAAAGCAAACAGCAAGTCAATGAGGCACCATTACGTGAATGGATTTTATCATTTCCAACTACAGTATTCAATTTGACTTCTGAGAACAATATGATTCTCATATAGCCCAGATCAGTACGTACTCTTCAGTCCAAATACAAGGGAAAGTGTTTAGCTTTTAAAAAGGTGAAATGAAACTATGACAGCTAGTAGCCTAGCGATATTAATTAAGGTCATGCTTAGGGTCAGCGTGAGATCAGTGTTTAATAACCCTTTCATTATAATTATATACCAAGTGTGAATCATGTAAACATGAAAAATTGCAGAGTAATCAGAACTTCAAGAACTGCCCTGCTGCTCAGTCACATACATGGGCATATATTAAACCACCACAGCGAACTATATTAAAAATATACCACCCTCTTCCTTCTACTGCGGATCCCACACTCCAAACCCCCATAACAGTTTGTCTTCCTTTCGTTACACTAGTAGTTTATTACACTAGACATCCCAGGTGACAAGGAACTAACCTGACACTTAACGTAGGACAAGAAAATATCACCTGAAAATAGGAACAAAATCTAAATTAAGTTCAATATTTGGCAGTATAGTGAGATATTCGGACTGTACGGGAAAGAGTGCGAGTTACCAAATGCCCATAAATAAAAGGGTGAAAATTTTAGCTCGAAATTGAGTTAGTGATGACATGTCAACAACAGGTATTAACAATAGAATAACGAGTAGATAAAAAGAAAGGTCAACTGTACCGAGAGAGAGAGAATATAAGTCTAACATACCTCTCAAATGAATAAAACTCTCTTTAAGCCAACTCAATTCTCGTAATATTAATAAAGAAAGAACCGACCCTGACTGCCTCCTATTTCGAACCCTATTCCAGAAAAAATATGAGCCTGTAACCAAGTTCCAAAACTAGAAGAAAGAACCACTAAAGACTTGGTATACAGAAGCAAACAAACAAGAAAGACAGAATTAAAGAGCTTTAAATAAAATGAAAAAAGAGGTAGAAACAAGAGATGGTGATTCAACGAGTACATAGAAACGAACAAAATTCCAAAGATAAATCTAAAGCAGGCCAAGGAATGGCAGGAAGGCGAAGAAATCAACAGAAAAATAAAACTCAGGAACTGGATTCCATAGTATACCGAGGAAAAAAATCAGAATGAAAACGAAAGCCGAAGCCGCTTACAAGCTCGCATAATTGGAAGCACAGGAAAAACACAGCAAACTATGAAAGGTATCCAACGCAATAAGTATTTGCTCGTAGAACAAAAGCCAAAACCCCTTTAATAGCGTATGGTTTTGGTGAATCTATGATCGAGAAGAAAAATATTTGGAAATTCTAAAGGGAACGGAGAAACAACAAACTACCCAGTTAAGGAAATAAAGATTTATATTCTATTGCAATAAGCACCGACGAAAGAGAGCGAGAGAGAGAGAGTAAAGTTCAGTTACCAAGCGACCAGTTATGTCCTCCACTTACCTAACACAGAAGAAACTTCCAAGAAAAATCTTTGGTTTTGACCAAAATCTAATAAACTTTTATCTCTGGAATGACATCAAAACGATGATTTCCTATATGGGCTTGTTCTTCGGCTCTGCTCGATTAATAGAGAACATCCTTTGGAGAGCTCAAATTAACTTGTTATGGCCATTAATGACAATATAGAGCCAAGAAGAAGCAAAAGTAGTTGGAACTCAAGAATTAAACAGGCAAATTATGAAAAGACCAAAGAGGACAAAGATTGGGAAAATGAGAAACATTGGAAACCCAAGGGGCTAGGGTCACTTTCCAAGACTTTTTACTGCTTTTATGCCCCTGAGGGCCAAGGATATTACGTAGCCGTTGAGATAAAAGATGGAGAGGGTAGTTTAGGTATTGCAGTTGAAAAATTCTGACAATGTAAGAGGGTTCTGCAAGTAGACTTTGGCAAGAGGCGGTTTCTCATTCAAAGAAAAGTGACGTGGCAGAGAGATAACTGTGGGCCCAAAACGAAGAGCGTATTTTTGGGGTTTGAGGTGTTCAGTTGGCGTATTCTCAGTAACAGCTGTGATCCCTCTGGGGAGGAAATTGCATCTTCTTGTTTTGTATTGAACATTCTGCGATTATTTAAAGCATAAAATGTCAAATGACTTAAAATATTTAATCATCTCCTATGTCTTATTAGTTAACCATCAAATAGTTGTATAGAAGTTCCCAATATTTGTTTAGTACCTCGTAGCATCATAAATATATTTATTTTAATTAAAATTGAACTAAAAAACACTAATTTCTTAATTATTATTATTATAATAAGTTAAAAATGATAATTGTCAACTTTGATATTATAAGTAAATGAGTTTTTTCAATGAAATAAACTATATATACTGAATTTAAAAATAAACATTTAAAATTTTCTCAGATGCAATATCTTACAATTAGTGCATGCTCTTATGCTTAGCACGTGTCAAGTTCCTTGTTTATTTATTAGTTTCAATAGACCAGGTCAAAATAAACAAATTGATAAGATCTGCTAGATTAGACTGGACAAATAAAGTAGTTGATATATAGGAATATTTTACTTATTTTCTGCATGCAGTTGACAGCTTTATAGGAGAAGACGTTATTTTCTAAGTTTATAAAACTAGAGAGAATTCAATGTAACTGACATGCACATTAAATAAAACTTGCTTTACGTGTTTCGACAATAATTTTTTAAAAATGAAATAAATTTTAGAAAATTTAGAGATTTTAACAAAATTGTTTGAACGCTGTAAAATTACAAATGATTACATAATTTCAACCTTGAAAGTCATGATACCAATATTTATCTTTTTAGAAACATGGAATGCTTCGTAGGAGACATAGGGGACTCTCAATTTCAACTCCTCTTTTATAAAGTGATTACGCGTATTCTACAACATAAGAAATACTTTCTTTCTTTCTTTCTTTTTGTTATAAAGTGATTATTAAAATTATATTTCAATCTTCTATATAATTTTCTCATAAAAATAATTTAAGGTTTAAAAGGAGTTTAAAAACTCCTTTGAAATTATAGTTATAAGACAATACAATTATGATTAATAAATTTTAAAAACTCAAGCTATAAGCTAATTATTATTAATATCCTATGATTAATGACTCGTTATCAATGATCATAGATATAAATGTTCAAATTTATAATTGTCTTTGAATATAATAATGAGTTGTATGATTTTATTATATAATTTTTTATTTCAATATAATCTTTTTTTATTAACTGATAGTAGCTCATGCACCCAAAATCTATTGGATGTATGGGTACGAGTAACAAAAAAATTTCTTAATTAAAATAAGAAATTGTATTAAAAGCCTGAAACATAGATAAGTTACAATAAAAAAACTAAGACTTAAACTCCAAACTAGTATTCCATAACTTACATTTTCAGAACACTCTCCACAGACACCCTCTAGGGCTCTCAATATTTTTCCTCACTTTCACTTCACCTCAGAAACATTTCAGATCCGAAACTAAACCTATTACTACCCTCCTCAGATCAAACAGAACATTTATAAAATATACTAAGACAAAAATCCAGACACATGCAACACTTCGGACATTCATAACAGAAACCATCCAA
>JANIMX020000166.1:2715678-2727459 GCA_024582655.2 Erythroxylum kunthianum | reverse complement strand
CGAAACAAGAGGAAGACAAGGTGGGGAAAAAGTAGTCTCTAGTTTGACAACTCTGAAATCCATATTCTGCATTTTCATTGTTTTTACATATTCAACAACATAATCTCATTTTTATTTCAGTTATTTAATTTTCAGTTTAACCAAAATTATCATCTGTGTTACTTTGCAAATTCTACGTTATTCTTTCAAGTTAATATATTTTTCTGAAATCAGTCTCTGTGGATCGATATCTGTTCCTTACTACAAGTTATAACCCGTATACTTGCGGTTTTGAGCATGAAACTTATTAGGTTTTACAGCCCAACACAAATCCTTGTAACGCTCTTACTTTTAGTATAGTGACTTCTTATCATTTTGATGGAAATTTGTAATCTCCTTTATCAACCTTGTTGTCTTAGTCAGAGGGAAGTACTTGTCTCAGAAGGCACGCACCAGCTGCTCCCAAGTCGTGACATTGTCTGGGTTTAAGGAATGATATCACGCCTTGGTTTTATCTCTTAGTGTGAAGGGAAAAAGCCTCATCCTAACTGTATCTTCTAACATTTCATTATACCAAAAATTATTGTGTATCTCTAAGAAGTTTACTAGACGTGCGTTAGGATCTTCATTAGCTAACCTATAGAACTGCACATTGGTCTACAGCATAGTTAGCAACATTGGTTTGATCTCGCTTGATGTTGCTTGCACCAGTAGTCGAGCGATACCTTTGTTGTGCAACATTGAACCCTGGCCTCATGAAGTCTATAAGGGCTCTTTGTTGATCTCCATTATTGTAGTCTTCCCTCATTATTCTTTTGATCTCTCTTTGGTATCTCACTCTTCAAATTTCTCTTTCTTTTCATATGATGTCAAGTGTTGGAGTGTCTTTGATCTTGCTTGAACTCCAAGTATTGCTTGTGTTCATGCAGTCGTAAGGACACCAGAATGGCGAGAAATTCCTTATTTCAAAGGAATTCAAATAGTCCTAAGCTAAATTACCGACAACGGCGCCAAAACTTATTGAGCATGTTTTATATCTAATAAAACCCTCAATACACCGCAAATATACGAATTGTATCCTGTCAACTAATGGAGAGTAGTTGTTCATCACCAATGATCATCTTAGCTATCAAAAGCTTTGATTTGTTGTTGTCATAACTTGTGCCATTCATTTCATTCTTCCTTCTTATTAGGTTAGGGGTCAAAAATGTTTAACCTCCTAATACTATCTTCTTTTTGTTGCACAACTCCATATATCTCTTTAAATAAGAGGTTCCACCTTTCAAACCTCCAACATCTTGTGATAATACTTAATTTCGGTCGTTTCAAGTCCATCTCTTGATCTAGTCTTAGGGAAGTAATTCCAAACATCACTTATCAAACATCATTGCATGCATAATTTCTCAGTAATACGAAAACTTGTCCATAACAATTTTTTTGCATCTATAAGTTAATATGAAATGCTTCAGGAAAATTTATAACTACCATTTTCTTTAATAGACATTGATTTCTAATAATTTAATTTAATTTAATAAGTGGATCACTTTTTTTGTGTAACTGAATCAATTGGATGTCAAAAGGTTGTTATTTTAAGAAATTTGACAAAGTTGAATTTTCTATTTATAACCCTACCATTTTACTGTAATGGGGTACTCTAAACTTGTTGAGAGAAAGGAATAAACTAAGATAAGAAAAAGAAAGAAAGTAAAATGGTGAAAAAGATGGGACAAAAGCAACATATCATTGTAGTAGTGATTGGGTACCTAACTGCTTAGCAACGAAAAATAAATAATCTATCTGCATTTTATTGTTCGGAACCATTATAGTTTTTTTTTTCTTTCTCAAAAGGAAAGAAAAAATTTAGCAAACTCCTTACAATAGAAATTACTAATTTTCTAAGTTGGAACCATCTTCACTTTAAATGTAGGATGTATTTAAAAATCTTTAGCGAAAAGTAAATACATCGAGTTGTAGCAGAAAGCATTATGGCAGGTGTTTCTAAATTGACTTTTTTTTGTTTGTCTTGTTTCTTGTTAGTTTGACATTTTCCTGTGGCTTATTTGTACCCAATTCAGGACATCAAATGAAAACAATGTCACAATGCTCAAGTCTTTTCCTACTATTTCTCCAGTTAGAATCATATACAATTACTTTATGGCCTCACATAAGAACTTTAATACTTAGATTAAATGGTTTATTAACATGGTATCAAAATGTTAGTGACTCAGAAGATTGAATTCAAGTTATACTATTTGTAATTAAATGTTTGTAGTTCATGATAACGACATAAAAGTTCTATCCAATTATAGAGACATAAAAGCTTTATCCGAGTATGGAAAGTAGATATATTTGTCAAGGTGATGGGAGAGCATCAGGAAAGTAGGGCTGGAAAACATCTCCATGAGCAAAATTAAGATGTAGAAAGCGTCTTTTAGTTACAAAAGAAGAACGAATATGTCTTTCTTTCTTTCTTTTTTTAACAACAAAGGACTGGAATAAGCATCTCCTGCTTTGGTCCATTATGCCTACCTTCTTTCTCTTGATGCTGACTATAATTAACCAGTCTGTGGTAGAACGAGCTTAGCCTGAAATTAAACTATAGTTAGGAATGGCATGGACAACAATATGCAGCTTATGACTCGAGGATTCAAGTTGGGGCCTGTAGCCAAGGATTTATATCAATGTCCACAACCACAATTAGGATCGTGTGCATGGTTTATGTTTATAGTTTAGGAAATTGGAAATTGGAAATACAATAATAAATTCCTGCATCAACTACAATAATCGCTTCTTTAAAACAAAATTGAAAATTGAAAATCCTTCAGCTCAGTTAACCGTTGGCTGGAGGAAAAGGGACTTTGAAACAAAATTGAAAATCCTTCAGCTCAGCTCCAAATTCAATTTCAACTCAAAATTCGATCAAATTGAACTAAACACGTTAACTTCAAATCGGACTGAATCTGCTAAGCCTAATTCCAGTCCATGTATGTTTACATACGTCCTTTATGCCTAAAATTCCTAAGAGACGAGATATTCGCCAAAATCGTGGTTACATTTCTCATTTGCAAGATCATTTTCTTAAACAAACTTAGTCGACACCTTGTGAGTCGACAATAGTTCCTTTTCCTGGTCTGTAGCTTCATTATCTATATAAATCCAACCTAAAGAAGTAAGCAAGTTACGACTGGGTAACTTTCACATGCGGATGTCACATGTTCATCCCGATTGCTAACTTTCAATTTGAATGGTTGTCATTAGATACCAGTCTAGCTCATAATAGATTTTTATATATTGATGTACTTGGATGTTGTGTACAGTGTATATATATATAAAAAAAAAAAAGGAACTTCAGAGATTCTCCAATATTACCATACCTATGGGAGATATAACAAGAGATGTTCTTCATGCGATCACTGAAATTCTGTCAGCATAATTAAAACTTAATTCTCTTGAGCTATAACTGATTTTTTTTTCACTGATACTGTAGCATAATACTTCTTATTTATCCTTTTAGCTAGTATGGGATATGTCTATCCCCTTGTAATCCTTGTAAATTTCACTTTTATTTCACCCCAATTTATATATTTTTTTCTTTATTAAAAAAAAAGTTACGAGCGCAACTTCTCTATCTAAAACTTCAAACCATTAACAAAAGTAGACAGCATTTCACATTTTATGGCAGCATGAGAGGTTATGAAACTGCTAATGTTCATTACAGATGGCTGAGTATATTTTCCAAACCAACCATATCTCCTGCCAAGACTTACAGATAAAGATTTGGTATCGCTATGAAATAACATACGTGTATAGACATAACATTGATATACCCAAAAAAGTAGAGAAAGAGAGATAGAGAGAGAAACGACTATCCAGTTGCATAGATTAGTAACAGCTTGTTCGTACACAACTTAGCAATTTTTGGATCCATTTAAGGCTTACAATTTGCAACTTTTACAAGCTCATGATGGTAGTAACATACCCTTCCATCGGGACGGAATTTGGTGACTATGCTTATGTGAAGATGTAAACTTCATCGTATCCTTTACTGGTAGACAAGAAGAAAAAGTTAATATCTGTGCAAAAGTCAAACATAATAACAATCCTCATTCCAGAACCAATGGACTTACCCAGCCTTGCCACAGTATGTAGGACTGTAATTGTAAATAAGATTATCAAGCACTTTCCTAATAGGTGGCCTGTTCAAGGACTTTCTTGCTTCACTACAACACACACAATGTTGAAGTCATTTTTTATCATATTGAATAATCATAGAAAGAGGAACATATATTTGGTTGCACTATAGCTGTATTTAATTAGTGATTATAAAGGAGTGACATTTGATTACTTTCATATAAAGAACCAGGTCAATCTTTCTGCATTAAATGGACGAACACTTTGCAAGAATATGATACCTACTGCAATAAGCACGATATATGGCTTGATATAGTAATAACATGTAAAGTTGAAAACCTTACAATCAAGTACTTCCACTTATTTGACAAATATTTCCAGAAGATTTGAATCATATTTCATAACATTTTTATTCTTTTGGTACATTGAAAAAATGTAGAGGGTTCATCAGATTCAGATTCGAACTTCCACAGAAGATAAAGCTTTCTAATATTCTCAATCAATCAACTACAGGGTCGATGGTGTTTCATTTTAGAATATTGTATGTCCAAGATCCCCGCATAAAAAACAATGATCACAAGTTCACAACAGATAATGGGTTTCTAAAAAAGCTACGCAAATTACAGAGGAAGAAATCAGACTATTAAATTGTGGACTACTTCAACGTCCCTCTTTCAGCACAGCTGAATAGTACATATTAGCTCACATTTCAGTATAGCCATGTCTTTACCTTACAAAAAAATTTGCTACGTGTTGAGTCACTTGAATGGCCTCCTCTGAGTGCGGAATCATGGATAAGCCCCATTCAAAAGCATTTTTCTGCATCATATTTGTTAGGTTTCACTTTTCAGATAGATCCAATATTTAACCTTAAAATAAGATATCGAGCAGATATAGAATGAAATTTAGCTAATATGAAGATCACAAAGATCAAATTCTTAGCATGTTTGCAATTCCATAAGGCACAAAATGATTTTAATTAGTTTCCCATTGCATGAAGAGTCGTGTCCAATTCCATTTTAAACTGCCATCATTAGGTTAGCACCCAAAATAGAGAAGTTGAGGGAAAAAAAAAAACCCAATTTAAGACACATACAGAAAATCTCCTACACTCACTCCTGCTTACACTCCAGACCCTTTCACTCTCACCCCATATCCCTCTGTCTTCCTCCTGCTCCCATTTCCTCGGTCACTCCCTAAGCCACTTCCACTTCTCTTCTATAGACACATACTGGTACATATAGCTCAAAAAAGGCACTTAAGCGTGTGAAATAAATACTGCCGAATACAGAACATATGTATGCATGCCTGCATAAGAGTTTCAATGCATAGAATCAGGATTACATAACTATCTTTATGTTTCTGCATAAAAATTTTAAAGCACAGAAGTAGGATTAAAGAAACTATTTTTATACAAAACAACCACATGTAAGATTAATAGGAAAGACATACCTCTGGATGCCACTGAAAGGCAGTCACGGGATAGCGGTATGCTTGCACAGTTGAGACATAAACCTGACAATAATATCAGTTAACTAGCTCAAATTGACACAAGCCATCATAGAAGACATCAGGAAGAACCATCAAGTACATTACCTTGTTATTTTCATCTGCACTAGTAGTCAATATCTTGAAGAAACTGCATAAAGCCTGGGTTTCCTGAAGCCTTCCCGGTGAAATGCCATACTAATTGTCCAAAATTCACATTGGTTAGACAAAATGAGGATAATCATCCACTTGCATGTATTGTTCTGATTGGGGATGATGCAACGAAACATAGCAACCATGCATGAATGCACAAGTTATTACCAAGATATAACTGACATGGAAGGAAGAATTACCATCTCCCTCAATCGATCATCCAGTTCCTTAAAACAAAACTGATTTTGCAAGAAAGAACATAAAAATTGAGAAAGTTTGCAAAACAGAGGAACATTACTGGTGGCACTAAACATTAATCAGCCAAAATTGGTTTAGTACAAAATTGGTTTCTCTTTGAATTTAAGCAAAGCAAGGGAGTATAAAGTAGGGATACAAGCTGTATATGTTAGAAATTCAAGTGAATAACTTCTTCAGAAATCTGGATGCTCAGGGATTTCATGTCAAACTCACTCCAGTTAGCAATTGCAAGAGCAGCACTTGCTTTTAACAGAATCGCATGATCTAAAACACTTAATAGGAGAAACAAATTAACATTGAATACCAAATAAAATTATGTCGTGAAGAAGATATAATTTCACAATCACTCCTTGCAATTATACTTGAATTATTTCTCTACTAGAGAGTTTTGGCATACTAATCTTGAAGCTTACTATAGTGTACAAGAACCAGCCAATTTTCATGAAGATAAGTGAAAGAAAGAAAGATGATACACAAAAATGCTTAAAGGCAAAATAGAAGGAGATGCGTCTTACTAAAAAACAGAGAGAAACATGCTTCCAATAGTGACAATTAAATAAGCAAGCTTGTCGTATGTCAAATATAATTAAACCAAGAGGATACCAAAATTTTCTACTCACATGATGGTTTTGCATGACAAGGCATTCTGTTCTCAACTTGTTAAGTAAATCTGGCGGAAATCTGCAAAATAATAAATATATATATTAGAAAGCTAACAAATGCTTGCACATGGCAAAGCATCAATTTTCTTTTTCTTTTTTTTTTTTGTGGAAAGAGAATCTTTTACATAGCAATTCACCAGTTCACACTTGCTTAACTAACTATACATAGTAAAAGAGAAGCTGTAAACCTCTAATAGATGAAATAACAACAATTTTAGAATATGAAGCTATTCTACGAAACACAAGCTTTGTTCAGAACAAGGATGCAGATGTTTCCAAAATTTTAGGGATAACAAAAACAGGGATCTTATTCCTAAATGGTAAACTTGACTCATAAGAAACACTTCAAAGTCAGTATGGCAGCACCAATGCCACCTTTTGTTTAAAAATCAAAGCAGATAGAGCACAGGCTAGTGAGAAAGAAATTAGAAAAGGAATTATGTTATGGACTATTCCTAGGTAAGCTTCGGAGTTGACCTTAAGATATGCAAAAAGTTAGGTTCAAACAGAAGCTTTAATATGTGATTTCCTGTCTACAATCCAGTCAACTGCTTTTAACTTCACTTGTGTAAAAACAAAAGAATGTTTTGATTTCACTAATCTTATTCCAGAAAGTTTTAAGCACTATCCTCACCTTTTAGAGATTATCAAGCTCATTGTATACAAAGTTTACTTGATACAATATTTCAGGGAAATCTTCAGGCCTTATGGATTATATCTATCAAATAGACCCTCACAAGTGAAATGCAAAAGAAGTCCGACCTATAAAGGAATATTAGAATATTCAAGGACATTGAGAAACAACTGGCAACGATACACAGGAAAACAATCAAAGCAATCAAGTTACATTTTGTCACCTTTGAAGATAAAATGCAGATTAGCTCCAGTCTTATGTTAGCATGAGATTATTGATCCTTTGTAATACCATCATGGTGGTATGTTAACCTATTCATTTGATGGGATAATTTATGCTTATAACAATTGTTATTGCCTTCATGGTTTAATCTAATTTACAATTTTTCAAAAAAAAAAGAAGAAGAAGAAGAAGTCCGACCTATCTTCCATACATAGGATGTTGGTTTTCAAACTTCTTAATTTTGCATTACCTACGGTGAGACCAATTGGAGAGAACAAGCATTAGTATACCTCTGAAATACAGTTCCTTCAATATTTACATTTTTCATAAATTGAAGAGTGGAAGCTTGATCTGTCGCACTAAATTGTTCCAGAATGTTATTGTCCTATTACGATAAAAAACAAAGAAAAAAAATGTCAAACTCATATAACCCAAACAAAGATGTAAACAACAATAATTAAAAATCAAGTCCCACTTTAACTTCTTCAAAAAACAAGTCCCACTACTAGGGCTATGGCAATACAAGGGGAAAACTAATTCAATAATTGAGGATGCAAATATGAAAAAAGCATGGTGAAATAGAGTAAAAAATGCAAAGTAAAGGTCATAAGAAATGCAAAATGTTCCATTGTATATATAGCATGCTGAAAAACTCATCAAATAATAGTAAACTTAACATCAATAATATTTTAAGTGACACACTACATATATAAAACTAGCATATGTGCACTGAAGAGGAAAAAATAAACTAAAATTTACCTCCATGCTACAAATCCTTAAAGCACCATGAAAGGAAACCAGGGCACAAGATTTCAACAGCAGATAAGTGTGCAAGAAAGGACTAAACATGAGAACATTAAAAATTTTGAACAAATTCCAGAAAAACAGAATCTAATGAAGTCGGGCAGATGTGCATGATAAAGAATTACCTTGCTGATGATCATAGTCAAAAGTTCAAAGCCTAAGCATATGGCATATAAAGGGAAATGGTATCCTGCATCATTTCTAGCTAGAACTTTCTGCGAAGAAATGTGATAGAATTGCTTTGAATTAGAGAATAAACATGAAACATTATAACATTTTTCCTTTAAATATTACATGTGATGCCTGTTAAAATAAATTTCTTTAAGAAATATATATTTCTACATTGACAAGCTCAGGAGGCAGGAGCACAAAATACAACCACAAGGAAATCTGAACCTCAAAAGATCATATAATCTGGGTTATAATAAACACAACGGTTACGCTTTTTCATATCTGCCAAAATCACTCCGTATAAAGAGGGAAAACAATCACACACCTCAAAAATGGCCCGTACAGTATCGAAGTATAAACCACTTTTAGCCCAACCTCCAGTAAAGAGCACACCGTTAACCAGATTGAGCTTCTGCAAGACGACAGCAGAATTGGCTTCTTAGAATCATCAAAAACGACCAAGATCCTCATACCACACAGCAAGTTAGAAAGTAAGTTATAATCTTGATTTTACAAAAAAATGCAAAATTATTTGTTCACTTTAACATGAATTGTGTTGTTCGCCAATCAATTAAATTCAACTAAACAATAGTCCCTCGTTTTCCACGTTGTTTCGAGTCCAACAGAAATCGAGTACTCATCCACTGATTATTTATGTTCACTTTAACCACCACCATCACTCGTCTTCACTTCAACTACCTCAAAGAGAATCTCAGGCGGCTCGTTATAAATGAGAGGAATCACACGAGCCCCGGCGGATTCAACAAACTTCACGTAAGAGGCGGCGATGTAAGACGCGTTTGTAGCGTTATTCAGCCTCCCTGAGGCGCCGTCGCCAGGATGACTCAGGATTCCGACCACCGGCCGGTAATTCAACTTGGGGTCGATCGCAGGGCAAAGCGGAACCGAGAGGCTAGCGGCGGAGGAAGAGTCGGATTGAGAAGGAAGAAGAATGGAAGGGGGCGAGGAGGCGGCTCTGGCGGAGGAGAGGTCTTTGGAGAGGGAAATGAGAATGGGAATCCAAAGATAGTTCCACATGTCTGGGGAGGAGGAGGTGGTGGTGGTGGTGGTGGTGGAAACGGGGTCGTCGGGGAGGTCGGAGGAAGATGGAATGGTGGAGGAGGAATTAGTGAGGAAGTGGGAGGGCATTTTGGGAAATGAGAACCGACAACGTATTAGTAGTTGTAGGAAGGAGGAGAAGAGAAGAAGACATGTGCGGGGAAAGGATGATGTTTAAAGTTTAGAGAGAGAGAGAGAGAGCAGGGCGGCTGGTTATAATTTGGGGAATGTGTAGTTCGGAGTTCCAGTAGAAACGAATGTATAGTGGACTGACTATACTAAGTTGGGAGTTAAAGCACGCAATCGACGCGCGGGAATGCGATTGATGACAGTAGATTCCAAATGACAACAAAAGCTGCTCAATTCCTTATTGACAATGTCGGTAGTACCATTTATACATACGTGGTATAGACAAAGCATTTGATGTTCAAGACCTGTATGTAACTCTGTTTTCGTGTTAACTCTTTTCATTTAAGAAAATCTTAAACTGGATGTAGTATTAATTCAATTCAACCATGCACTCAAGTATTAATATGTTGTATGTCCAGAATAATTTTGTGGACATGATTGAGAGTTATTATAAATGTCAATCGTAGTTTAATGATGTTTTTGCTATAGTTTTACATTATTAACAGAAATTGAAATCTCGAATAATGCTTCAAAAAAGGTTATTAGATCATTTGAAAAATCAAATTGATCTTCATATTATTTGCTGATACTTTTAAGTAAATAAGGAAATTGTATTTTTCATTAATACATCTAAATAGGTTTAAATCATTATGATTTTGAAGTATAGTAATTATCGCAATAAAATGAGACTTTTTTCAATTACTTTTTTTAAAGAATGTGAATTTGAATTAAGCCTTGTATAATCTCACTATGGAATCACCCAGACCCTGCGCAGGAGCGAGATTTCTACTGGGTATTGTTGTTGTCGTAATCTCATTATGGAATCAATTTATGTTCTAATTTGAGCTTGTTAGAAAAGTGCTCTTGTGCTTGTGATGATAGATAGAGATATGACATATCGAAAATCCACCTTTTACTTTCATCCCATATGTTGGTGACAAGATAAGCGAGAGCTATACTATATATCCACATATCACCTTCCTCTCTGTGCCTTATTTTCATGCTCCATTATACTATCTCAAACCAATCCGCAAGAGCATGAGCAAGGTTGCAAACGTTCGGCAAGAATTTCAATGTTGTTTTGGTATAGGGGCATTCAAATAATAGGTGTGTTGTGAGATTCCATTGAAGCCTTACAAAGAGAGCACCAATTTGGTTTGGTTAATATACTTGGATAGTCTATCAATAGCAAGAAGCTTTCCTTTAACCGCAAGCTACAACATGTATAAAGCACAAGGGAGTGAATCTTTACTCCTTACCAGATTATACTAGTCTATATTTGGTGAGGGAGCATTGAACAGTTTCCTGCATGAGGTGTTTGTGAACCTTCCAGTAGTGGTTGATTTCCATACAAGTTTGTCCTATACATTAAGTTGAAGCACTAGAATGACTAAGTATGTAGTTATACTTGAGGTGTGGAGAGAATTTATATATCTATCTTTATTGGAAATGATTTGAGAGATTGTTTCTTCTTTCTGGAAATATCCATTAAGAGGAGATAATTTGTTCATATTTTCCAAAGGGCCAAAAGGAAACCAAAAGTTGGTTTTTTCTCCATTGCTAATTATAGAGAAACCATTCATTTGTATTATACTTCTTATCTTAGTGAGAGACTTCAAGATAGAAAAAGCATTAGTTATAGCTTTGTAAATCCAGAAGTTGGGCTTCTTTACATACTACACGTATACTCATTTCACCCGTAAGGTTTGCTTATCCTTAAGCAACCTCTATATCCTTGTGGCTAGCATCACTAATTAGGGGTTTCTGATTTTAGCTTGCAATACTATCACTGAATCTGCCGCAATAACTCCTTTTGGATCTGGAAAGGTTGATTATTGTATACTTTGTTCCAATGTCCAAAGATAGTTATTGTTTTCCCTCTCTTCTAACACAAACCAATTGAACAGCTTGACAACCACCTCTTTCTCTCCATTCGTGGAGCAATTCAACTTCAGTGGAACACAATTTGGTTTGGGAAGTAATAATCCTTACTAGAACACACCCAATCCTGGGTGGCAGAACCACTCAAATTTCTTTTGGTCGAGCAATGTAGGGACTCAAATGGGAACACAAGACCCACAAAGATTTCAA
>JANIMX020000166.1:2052840-2063433 GCA_024582655.2 Erythroxylum kunthianum | reverse complement strand
GAATATCTGATTTCGGTTCCATTCTGATTTTCCGAAGCCAATTCCGAGTCCGTAACGATCCCGATTCTCCTCGGAGCTTAAGGAAGAAACGATCACGGCTATTGGAATAAGGACTTTCTACGATTTTCGGCAACGTAGTTCTCCGAATGAGTCAGAGCACCGAATGACTGCGAATGACTGCCGTAACCGTAGAAAACCTTCACCATATATATATAACTTTCATATTAGGCTTTCCCATCACAAGCTCAATACAGGTCCGGTCCACACTGAAAGGAACTCATTTTTTACCCGGACTTCGACCTATTGATTTAGATCATTTATTGGGCTACTTTATTATCTTTTCCAGGATCAAATTACGTCACGTAATCGGTAATTTATTTTAAAACCAAAACTCACAATCAATAGTTGTCCAAACTTAATGGGAAAAATCTAACATTTTGTTAATAAATATTCAATATATATCAATATTTTGCTGGGTCGAATTTGCATATTTCAAAATATTTTTTAAACTAATTCATCTTTTAAATTAATATATATATAGACTCACACCACGACAGGATAATATGTGGGAGTCAATGGTAAAAGAGGCATCAAGTCCAATATATATAGATATAAGAAATATGATATCATATCATACGGGGTTAGCTCTCTCTGGTCAGTCACAGATCATCCACCATTAATAAGTTAGTGAGCATCAAACCCAAGGTGTCCTTGATTCTGGTGTCGCCGGTGACTCCTACTCGTACATGTGTGTTTGTGGGCAGTTCATTGCATTACATTACACAAGTAGGTCCACTGCTACTACTTTCTTCTTGTATAGTAAATGGCGATGTTTACACTTCAAAAAGCTGATCCGTACAAATAAACAAAAGAAGATCACTAGTATCTGGCTGGCTGTCTCCTTGAGTTTTATATTACATTAAAAGATTAGTAAGGTAATACATATATTTATGTTGACTGAAGTTTCCTTTAAGCAAAATATATAAAGTTCTTGTGTACTTTCAAAAGCTTTAGAAAAATATTTTATTCTTTAAAATTATTTTAATTATTATGTTTTTTTGAAGAAAAAAAATCTTAATTTTTGATAAAAAATAACAACAAAATACATACTAATTAATTTTAAATCATTAAATTTAATTCATTTAATTTAAATTTAATAATTAAATTGAGTCAACATATTAGTGACATTTGATTATTTCATATTTGTTGTTCATTAAATTAGGAGTTTTAAAAAAATACATACAAGATGATTCATCTCAGTTATTAAATTCGAACAAAATTAATTATTTACCTATTTTAAATTATTAATTAAAGTTAATTTTAATTAATTTAATAATTAAGTTGAGTCTGACATTTAATTATTTTATATATGGCATTCATAAAATTAGGAGTCTTTTAGGGACAGTAAAGCAGCTATCATAGGTTGTTTTTTAGCCAACTTAAGCTCTCAGTCCTCTTTTTATGCTGAGTTAATGGGTGTAATGCTTGTTATCGAAATAGCTTACATGAAATATTGGCGCAAAACTGGTTGGAATGTAACTCCAAAATGGTGGTATCTGCTTTTACTAGTAGTAATTCGATGCCTTGGAAACTTCGAAATAGGTGGAACAATTGCATTTTACTCACCAAACAAATGATTTTTGTAGTGTCTCATATATATAGGGAGGGTAATCAATGTGCGGACAAGCTAGCAAATCATGGTATTGGGATATCTGGTTTAGTCTGGTGGGATTCAATTCCTCAGGTTGTAATAAAAGATTTCTTTAGGGATAGGTTTGGTTTATCCAACTATCGTTTTGGTTGATTTTGCTTAGGTTTGGTTAATGCCCCCAAGTTACATGTAATTTATGTTATTTGTCCTTTCTTTTAATATATAAAGGGTGCTGCAAATGAATGATAGAGTATGGGGTGCCAATATAATTGGGATGCTTTCCTCTATTGTGATGCCATTGTATTCCTACTTTTCATAAATAAATAAAAAAATTCCTTAAAAAGAGAGGAAATACAACGAAATAACTCATTTGGTTCTTTTCCTCTTCGTGATTACTGTCTACCACATTCATTCTCACTCTTAACTCGACTCGACTGGCTAATCGACCACAACGCCTAGCCACCACCACCACCTCCATGCGCCTCTCCGGTCGTCTTCGTTGTTGCCGTCTTCCTCTAAGCAGGCTATTGCCGCCGTCTTCCTCCACGGGGGGTGGGTATTTTTTAATTAATTTTTTTCTTGCAAATAGGTCCCTCAATTTCATAAACTTTACGATACCGGCCAGTATTTGACCGGTATTAAGCGAAATCGCCAAGCTGGTACTAAACAACTGAATTTTATACCTTTTTTGGTGGGTATCGGCCGGTACGGTATAAAATCCAAAACCTTGCTTTAGACCCAAAAGACACCACATGATTTACCTACTGTTCCAGATGTCAGATTAGAATCTCACGTGAATCTAGAAATTTATAATTTCATCATGTCATTTCATTCTATGCTATTAATTGACATGTAAACTCAAGTTTTCTCTTAACTGCTAGATCGGCTAACTCAACTTGCAACCCGGCAGCAAATATGCATATAACATGAAAGCATTGGATTATATTTGATTGGTACCTTAATAAACCGTTTCTTTGCTGTCTGCTAAAAACATGTGCTCGCAACGTTCTCAGAGTTTGAAGTTTGAAGCTATATCTCATATTTCTCTAGAACTATAACATCAAAATCACGCAATTAGTTCTCAACTTTTAATTTTGCACATGCAGGATTAAATGTAATTAGTTTATAAACAATGTTGGAATCTTTCTTTTTTCTGTTTTCTTTTTTCAAGCTACAGCGCACTCCTAGATCGATTCCTACTGTTCATACTTCTTCTTCTCCAACAATGCTTGTTCACAAGCTTCATTTTTGAGTTCCTATCACTGCTACCCTGATCCTATTTGTTTCCCTACCTATTCTCCACATTTACTCCTTTCTTTGTGATTATCATCCTTCTGTCAAACTCTCCTGCTGCACTCCTTTACCTGTCTCATCCCTGACTGCATTCCCTTGCTTTCTACTTTGTTTTCTACCAAAGCTGTTTTCTGGATACTCCAGAAGCAATATTTTGAGACCTAGCATCTGCAAAGCACCTTTTTGTTCCTAGTTCTAAGTGTTGTGCAATGAACAATAACTTCTCACCATTGAATTCCAAAAATTCCCAAACTGCAGAAGCTTCTTTCCCCTTGAATTCTTCTGGCATTTCCTCTAATCGTGGTCAGAATTCAGATTCCTTTCATCCCATTCGTAAGTCTTGGGTGCAAGTAGCTGGTGACCCTAAACCAGAATCGAAATTGAATTATTTTCCTCCTAGTGAGGTGTCTGACCAACGAATTGTATGAAACAATGGGTTCTTCACAATTGGAAGCAACATCGACCGATGGAGGTTTTTGTGAACAATAAGGATGTTTTTCTCTTTAAGTTTGCAAGTGCAGAAGATGCAAGGAAGGTTATCCAGGCTGGTCCTTGTCATGTTTATAACAAACCTTTATTATTTCAGATGTGGAGGCCTGGTCTTAAGTTAGATGTGATCAAACAAGAAAACATCCCTATTTGGATATGTATCTATGATGTTCCTCTGGACTACTGGATCACAAGTGATCTGAGCCAATTTTGATGGACCAAGCTATTGCTGAGATTAAGAGTCAGTTTTGCAAGAATATGCAGTCTGGTTAATTCAATGATTGATTTATCTGAGTCCATCCCTTTCATCACACTCAGTGAGGACCTGGAATCTGTTGAAGATCAGTTGAGGGTCTCTTATGCCTGGAAACCTCAGCCTACTGTGAAGAAATCATGGAAGCCAACAAGTAAGGTCTTTGTTACGGGAACTTATCAAGAGCTTATGGGAATTGACCAACATCAGGATAAAACTAATAGCTCACTAGATCAAGACAGTAATGAATATTCAAATGGGGTGATCAGTACTGGTATTCAGGTCTGTAACTTACATAGTGATACAGTCACTAATGAAGTTGTTACTGAAATTGAAGAGGGTGAGGCTATAGTTACATCCACAACTTGCACCAAGGAGATTTCTGAGCAACCAATGTTTGTAGTGACACCAATAGAAAAACCAATTGATGATTTTGAGATGAATAACCCTGGAACTCCAGTTGCAAGAGGTACTCAATAGGACAATGGTAAGAAGACTTTGAAACAATGTCTAGAAGAAGATCAAATAGAAAGAAAAAGACTCCATCCATGGAGCCTGTCAAATGAATATCTTAGCTTGGAATGTGAGAGGGGCAAATGTTCCAACTAAAAAGCTACTTATAAGGAATATAATTATGTAGAATAAGGTGCAAGTAGCTGGTATTTTGGAGACTAGAATAAGAGAAAATAGGGACAACTTCTGAAATATTTTCCAGCTCAATGGTGTGAAATCACTAATCACAATACTCATCCCAATGGCAGGATAATAGCTCTCTATGATTCCAATGTTGTTTCAGTTTTTCCTAGAATTGTTACTAACCAAATGATCCATCTAGAAATCTCGTATAGGTACTACACTCAACCTTTTTATATCTCATTTGTGTATGCACATAACAGCAGCTATCAAAGAGCATTTCTTTGGAATCAAGTCAAAGATACCTCAAACTCCATTAGCAACCCTTGGATTGTTAATGGGGACTTCAATTCTATAATTAAATTTGATAAGGCTGAAGGTCATAGATCAATGGGATCAACATGTTTAGATCTCAGAAACTGTGTTGAGGTAGCACAATTAATAGATATTCTAGTTGGGGGTAGCTTCTTTACCTAACAGACATCAAGGTGTGAATACCATCAAGAAAAAGCTGGATCAAAGCATGGAAAATACTTGATGGATGCTGAAATTCCTTAACTGCTTCTCCAGATATCCTTGCAGCAACTTATCAGACCATACTTTAGTTTTAACACAGAATGATGCTGTGAATCCTAGAAAACCATTCAGATTCAATTATTTCTTGCTTGATGTTGTAGGTTTTGAAGATGCTATTTGGAAAGCATTGAGAGCAAGGATATTTGGCACTAAACAACATCTTATCAAGAAAGTTAAACATTATCAAGACAGAATTGAAGATCCTTTTTAAAGAAAACATCGGCAATACACATCACCTTCTAAACACTGCAAAGTGTCACTTGGACTCCATTCAACAACATATCTACAACAACCTTGAATCTAGTCAGCTGCAGGAATTGGAGAAGAATGCTCTTTATAATTTTTCCAAGACACTACGGTATGATTATTCACTTATGAAGCAGAGGTCAAGATTGGAGTGGTTAAAGAAAGGGAATAGAAATACTACTTTTTTCCATAAAGCTGTCATTGCTAGAAGGGCTGCTAATGGAATTGTTTCATTAGAGTTCAATGACTCCAGCCTAAATTCACAAACTGAATTAATTGAAGGTGCTTTTAGCTGTTTTTCTGAATTGATGAACAAGCCTACTAAAGCTCATTCTTCTGTACCTTTACTCAAACAAATTTTGCAATATTGCTTATCAAGAGGCTAAATTCCTCTCTCAGCCTGTTTCCATGCAAGAAATGAAGGTAACCTTGAAATCTTTACAACTCTTTAAAGCTCCTGGCCTGATGGTTTCAATGTGAATTTTTTTCTTGCAAACTTGGCCACTCACAAGGAACTTAGTTTCAATAAGGGATCAATGTTGACAGAGATTAATAAAAATTTTATTACTCTGGTCCTTAAAAGTGGAGAACTTAATCATTTCTTAGATTTTCGCCTTATCTCTTATTGCAACTTCATTTATAAACTGATCTCTAAAATGCTAGCTCAAAGGTAGAGAAAGGTGCTTCCTAATCACATTGGTGAATCACAGGGTGCATATATACCTGGAAGGGCTATTGGAGATAACATCTTGATACTTCAGGAGCTAATTAGGTCCTATGTAAAAAAGAATGGTAGATCCAATTGTTGTATAAAGATTGATATAAAAAAAAACCTATGATTGTGTGGATTGGGGCTTCATCACTAATATTCTAGTAGCCATGGAATTCCCAAAGAATTTTATCGTGTAGGTCACACAATGTATCTCATCTCCTCGCAGTAAGGGAATCAGGCAAGGTGACCTTATATCACCTTACCTCTTTGGTTTGGTGATGGAGGTCTTCAGTAGACTACTCCATAAGGTGGTGGAGAGTACCAAAGGCTTTAAACTTCATTCCAAATGTAAAAGGGTTAAAATGTTCAGCAAGATGTCTGGTCTTTAAGTAAATTTCTCCAAAAGTGGCTTATTCTTATCCCATAATGTTGCTAATTTGGAATCCACCTTAGTCCCTATTACAGGTTTTAATGGTCAGAAGCTTCTAATGATGTATCTTGGCATTCCTACCTCATATTCCTGATTCAAATCTATGGATTATGCTTGCCTAATTGATAAGATTAATCATAGTATTGCATCTTGGAATGTTAGGAATTTCTCCATTGCTGGAATGGATCAACTCATTATATCTACTCTAAACTCTATCAGTGTCTATTGGGCAGCTCACATTGCTTTCCTTATGCAAGTTATTTAAGAAATTGACAAAATTTTAACAGGTTGGGGAGATGTTTGTTTACCAAAAAGTCAAGGTGGACTCAATATAATTTCTCTCAAGATATTCAACTATGTATTACTTTCCAAAAGGCTATGGAGACTCCTTACTGATAAGGAGGCTTTGTGGTGTAGATGGATCCACATATATTTCATTAAAAGCAAGAAGCTGTGGAGCTTTAACTTGGATAATCTGTCCTCTACCACTCTGAAAGCTGTTCTTAAGCTGAGAGGAAAATTGAGGCCTCATTTTATCAATCTTATTGGAAATGGGGAATCTACTTCCTTTTGGTTTGATAATTGGCTGTCAATAGGACCTCTTGAGGAATTGGATCAAGCTGATGCTTTGATACAACAACAAGAAACAGTGGCTGAAGCTCTTACAAGAAAGGATCTAATTGGAATTGCCCCAATCCCATCTCCTCTAAAGACTGAAATCCTGCAGACTAGTGTTAACTTGGATAATGACAGTGTCATATGGAAACACACCACTAATGGGGTGTTCACTAGTCTGTCTTACAAGAAAGTATTTGCCAGCAACCTGCCTATCCTTCCATGGACAAAAATAGTCTAGTCCAATCACCATCAACCTAGAGCATCTACAATTCTTTGGCTTGCAATGCTAAACAAGCTACCTATTGTTGACAAGATTGCAAGGTTTACTTATCTTACTAACTGGTGTTGTCTCTGCAGAAGTGATGAGGAAGCTTCAAACCATCTTTTCTTCAAATGCATTTATGTTAGAGATACTTGGAAATCATTGATGCTAAAGTGTATGATAAGGTAATTTCCAGAGGTTTTAAGCCAAATTAAGCATTGGTGTGCTGATCTGGGATTTCATAATAAAACCATCAAATGGTGCTTTTGCACCTCTCTTTCCTACTTGGTCTCAACGATTTGGGATGAAAGGAACAACAAAATATTTCACGACAAGTGCCTCACCTCTGAGCATTTCAACACATCTCTATTGCAACGGATTAGAGCTCACATTATCATCCACAGGCACAAGGATTTGGACCTACATTATCTCAACAATATCTGGAGAGTATAAACATCTACTTTAGTTGTAATTGCTTTAAATATGCTTCAGATGTAATCATATAGTGATTCTGTCTCTTGTATTTGCAAGGCGATTATACTTGTACTGGTTATGTTTGTCTTTTATGGCTTAATTTAATTCAACTTTTCTTTAAAAAAAAGTAAAATAATCTAAATAAATGCAAACTGCCCAATTAAGAACAGGAATTTCCCAACCTATCAAATAGTGAAATCTACATAGATATTAATATGTAATCCTAACACATGAATCTCTAAAGCCAAACTATAAGTAATTGCTAAATCTTCTAGTAACTTTGCATACTTAAATTTGGAATGGAGTTCAATAAATAATGAAACTGAACTCATATGTATACCATGAATGTAAAAGTGCATGTAATCCGATGCATACCATGAATGTGAAAGTGGAGACATCTGCTTCTCTGACGATAGTGTAACTTGTGTTGGGAACTGAAGAGTGAAGTAGGCATGTCAATGACTGCCACTGATTTCTGCTTAAAGAATCACCAACGAACATAATGCTCTTCCCCCTAAATGTTTTCAAGAAATCTAGACCGTCGAACCTGATTGCAAAAGATATAATTGACATACTCTGGCAGAACTTATATTCCTTTTTTTTTTTTTTCATTGAAGCGTCGGTAATCAAAAGTAAGATATAAATAGTGAACCAATATCATTATTATGATAGCAGTGAATTGTCAACTTGAAATCATACAGGCACAACTTCTGCAGTTATAACTTACATACACCATAATCACTTCCAGTAACAACATAGAACATTAATGGCTCAATATTGGGGTCACGCACTACAATCTAATCCTTAGATAAGAGCTTTAGATTATTTTGTTTCCAAAAGAACAGAAAAAAAGACATTGATTGTGTTTGCTAATTGCTAGTATATATACTCTACTCAATGTTTTTTTTTTTTTTTTTGGATAACAAACACTGCTTAAAAGGAAAAATTGCCATTTCATATCTTTTGAAGGTAAATTTAAGTTATGATGGATAAAGTCAATTGTCTTGGTCTAAATTGTAATTTAATGTCCGAGCTGTAATTATTGCCTGTCACCATCACCTTCTGCAAATTTTTATGATTGATTAAAGTAATAATGTGAACAACTTCAGTGTTAGGCTACAAAATTCATAATTTAATGTTTTCTTATTTATAAAGATTCAAACATGGTTAGGTGCTTAATTAAGCCTTAAAGAGTCGGAGAAATTGTGCTAGTTATTTAAAATTCATTGTGAAGATATGCTGGTATAATATCAAGCAAAACAAGGTAGTCCTAAGCTAGGTTTGAAAGAAGAAAAACAGAGTTTGAAAATGGTTAATTATTTTGAAATTTGAGGGCAGATATCCCAGGTACTCATTAGGGCATGTGTCGAGTCCCACCAAGAGAATCCATGTCGGTATGCCAGAGCACATAAAATAAAACCCTAAGCATTTAATGGTACGCCAACAGCACTTCGTCGCGCGTGCAAAGTTCAAATCCAATAAGCATCATTAAAAACACAACTAATTTCTCTATTAGAAATCATTGTCAACACCCCACTTTTTGGACCAATCATCAAAAAGATAGTGAAATTTCAAAGAACTCCGGATTCCAATATGTTCACCATTCTATACAGATGATAGACTCTTCGAGAAAATAACATAAAATTAAATAGTTATTCTTTTATAACATTTAAGTGTATAATCAAATAAACTTTGGATCTAAGATTACGATATGTCGTATGACTCTGCATTTACAGGCGGTAAGTCCTATTAGTGTACAAGATTGCATTAAGGGAAGTCTGTGAGAGGCTAGGAGCTGGGAAGTGGTAGGTTTGATTGTTAAGTTTTGGTTCTATGTGGGCAGCTACCGTATCGGAATCTCAAATGATCCTTATTTCATTCAATTACTGGTTCCACACCATAACATTGGCAAGTCGGACATTTTAAACAATGTCTAATCTTAGACTTGGACCCACCTTATGAAAGCTACAATAACCGTAATGTAATAGTATTCATCAATATGGAGCCTAATAAAGACATTAATTACTCCAATAATTCCCAACATAGCCAGGGAGCTGCTACTCTTATCCTGAACGGAGAAGAGGATGATAAATAGGCATACCTTTGTAAATCGCAACGTAGAGGCTTCCATCTGTACTTTGTGTAAACAGAATCCGGTCGGCCATTCTTTTGGCAGCTGAACTCTCTCTCAATAAAGGGACATGCAGACGCATTATACAGAGGGTACGATCCATCAACGACCCAAGTTCCAGTGAAGAAATCGCAGTTCTTGTTACTTGCACTTGCTTTGTGAACAATATCTAGAGCAAGAAAACCTAAATGAAACCACAAGTTCATCTCTAAAAAAAATTTCTACCCTCACTAATTCATGTGTCTTGAGGGAAAAGCTAGAGAAGAGGAGAATATTGAAACAAAAATTTTATATATGCTTCCCTCTCTGTAGTATAGAAGCATATTGGGCACTCACTCAACCATATAAACCTCTAAAGACATGCATTAGAGACACTCTGTATTTGAGGGAGATAGAAAGATCTTTACAACTCTCTACTTTTTTATGCTCTCCGTAGGGTAAAAGATTGGGTGGTTGCTGGCGTACCACTAAAACATACTGACAATTCGAAATACTATTATGCTTATTTGTTCTTATTCAATTTTTTTTTATTTTTAAATTTAGTAAAAATAATTTTTGATCTCTTCTTATTATTTAATTTATCAACAAATAAATATATCATTTAATATTAAAAAACACACAACAAACTCAATTTTCTCGCTTTGCGAGCGTTGGATAAGGGGCATCAATTGTATGCAGCTTTTCCCTTGTATTTTTTATGACTAATATTAATTAATAAAAATATTTATGACTAATATAATTTTAATTTTTTAGATAATAATATATTTTTACAATAATATTAGTCCTAATAATTCAGATATATATTATTTATAAATAAAATATTTC
>JANIMX020000166.1:1278775-1300889 GCA_024582655.2 Erythroxylum kunthianum | reverse complement strand
CTTTAGTTATAAATTAGACACATGTCAAATTTTAATAGGGTCTTAGCTTTTATCATGTAACGTCATCGTTTCAAAATTAGATACTTTGCATGAAACCCGATATCGGGTTACGTTGAGACAATGAAACCCGATATCGGGTTACGTTTTATGCTATTGGTTAATGCATAGCCATTAAGTCAACTAAACCCGATATTGGGTTTCGTTGTAAAAAATGAAACCCGATATCGGGTTTCGTTTTATGCTTTCGGACAAAGTCAACTAATCAAAATGTAACCCGATATCGGGTAACGTTTCACATCGAAACCTGATATCGGGTTACGTTTTGATTAGTTGACTTAATGCCTAGTTGTCCGAAAGCATAAAATGAAACCCGATATCGGGTTTAGTTGACTTAATGGCTATGCGTTGACCCATAGCATAAAACGTAACCCGATATCGGGTTTCGTTGTCTCAACGTAACCCGATATCGGGTTTCATGCAAAGTATCTGATTTTGAAACGATCCCGTGAAATTTTCCACTCTAGCAATTTCCACTTTAGGGAAGAGTTCACAACGTAACCTAATATATGTTAACATATAGATATCAATGGGAGGTCCTACGTGCGATTGATGTAGAAGCGACAAATACCCAAGATGCAAAAACCTGAATGTGAGAAGGAAGAATGGTAGAGGAGGCGTTGTAGACTGGAAAAGAAATGGTGGAGGCATTAATGGTGGAAGAGAAATGGTGGAGGACAAGGACAAGGATATTTTCGTATAAGAGAATGAGAGCAATAAAACCTCTTTATTTTTAAAATCTTAATTTTAAGAGTTTTTTTGACATCTTATATAAAATTAGGTATAAGTGTAATAAGTTTGTTCGAGTTGTTGTAAACGTTTTCCACCAAAATGTGGTTACAAACGAATGAACGCATTTTCACGTGACTAATTTTGAACTCTTCCTAAGATTTTTATAGTCCTCATACGATCAACCGGTACTTACTGATGCAAGATGCAGCTACACTGTATACTTACAATTTAGAACATAAAATTACACATCAATCCTCAAGCATTCCCCTAGACCTGTGAAAAGAGTAAACAAGCATTTCTCGACGCCACGAGTAAAGCAAATTCCTTGAAAGCAAAAGTAAAGAATAGCATGCAAGTGGCTAGTAGATAGTATTGCATGACCACGCAGCAAAATATATTGTGAATAGTATTATTATTAGTTTCCCCAAAGTAAAGGATTTGATTTCTTTGCAATTATAAAGAGGAGAGAGGTGTTGGATGGTTGATTCCAATGTTACAATAATAAAAAACGTTTTATAACTATCTAGCATAGGAAAGGATTAATAAAGCTGTTGAAAACGTAATATTTTCTGGAACGCATTTTACTCCACTAATTATCTTCAGTTAAGTTGTTATAATGGGTAGTATTAGTTACATTTGTGACAATTGTTTAGTAATATTATTAAACTATAGTAGTGTAATTTCATGACATGAATTATTTACTACTAAAAAATTGATACAAATATATAAGCTATTAAAAGAAACTTCTATGTCTGCTTCTTCTTCCCTGCAAGAATTGGCTGGATATGCAAATGCCTATTGAAGGCTTCGTTGAAGAGAAACCGAGTCTGGAAGGCTGATATAATTGGAAGCCAAGCTAATATAGCTATGGGAGCAAATAGAAGAACACCCATTCCATAATCATAGGACTTGGAAAGGACCTGAGTAAAATCCCATAGCCCTGTATCCTCCAATTTTGGCCTCACAGCTTGCGCAATCTGCATGGACTCATCATATCAGAGGAAATAAAAGGATGGAAAGTGAAGCAGAATACAATTGACTCACTCTTATATGCTTACCAGTATCAAGCCCCACCCAGTCGGTAAAAATGCTAGGCAGCATATCACCAAGTCTTTCACCGACAATTGACAGACGAGGGACAGAGTAATTATAATGGAGACAACAGCAATAAAGAGGAAGGCTTTGAATAATCTGAATACTAAGTGATATTTGGCACTGAATTGCTGCCTTCCCATGTTCACAGCCTACACATTATAACAACAAAATGTCAGTATTCTAGTAATATTATGCATATGAGAGATTTTAGTACTATTCTGTAGAAGAAAAGGGCAGGAACCAAATACCAAGGCACGAATCTTTACAACTCTTTGCTAAATTAAAATATTATTTTTCTGCATAAGTATGAATGCTGACTCAAAATCTAAGGCTACACATCTTCCCACTCGTGTTGTTTATCTATCAGAAGAATCAATTCCATCTTCCTAAGACATTGGATCCTACGTGTTAGTGGAAGTAAAGTGTGCATCAATTCATCAAGAGTAGCAGCATATAACAAGAACATTGGCTAATAATGGGTCTAATTCGTTAGGTAAACACTAAATAAAATTGAAGCGTGCGATTGCATTTTCTCAGAAGATATCTATTAACTAGATATAGTTAATGACCTGGAAAGAAGAGGGAACTGGTTTGCTTACCTTGACCAACAGGAAAACAGCAAGAAGTACAACCCAAGATAGCACATAAACAAGAAAATTTTTGCTCCTTTGAGAAATATCAAGGTGGTAGACCAGACCATACTGATACATGAAAAACCGAAGAGAAAGAAGCACTTCAAAGGATCTAGCAGCCAGGCCAGAACGATAAAGATGCACCTGTTCATCATTCCACCATGACTCCCAACTTTTATCCTGTTGAATCCCAATACCACCTTGCTGACTGATCCACTTATTCCAATCTTTCCAGTCATCTACTATTTTATCCCAGCTGAACCCAGAAGGATTAAACAGAAATGGTGCAAACAACCAAGTGATTGACATGAACCAAATGGAATAAGTAATCAGAACATAAGCCATACTGCTCTGGTAGGACCTTCTGAACAAATCATAAACAATCAATAGGAGAACTAGTTCAAATCCTTTAACAAAGTGGCTTCGTGAATATAATCTGTAGTTCTCAGTGAAGCTTGCATGAAATACCACAACCTTACGCCCAGTCGGTCTGTATTTTGCACCTCCATGTAAAATTGTTCGACCATAATGGTGGGTTTTTGTTCCCAGTGAGAAAGTGAAAAATAAAGCAGCTAATTGCAATTGCATGAGGATAAAATCTTTAAGGGCTGTGAGAAACCCTTTCTCCAGTCCAATTTCCATCACCATTGGTAGGCCAGTTAAAAGCCCAAGCTGGAGAAATGATTGGGAGGCAAGAGCAGTTTCCAACGATTCTATGTTATGCATCCTAGCCTGAAGGACAAGTGCCTTTTGCAGCCCACTCAGCACAAGGTAGAGCTGTCCATAAAGGAATACATATACAACTATTACTGCAACCTGCACATTGAGTTTAAAAAATCCCAAATTACCAGCTAGCAATTGGAGAATAAATAGAAAAGAGGACGTGTTAGTGCTGATAATAAAAAATCATCTAAGAATATTGAATGCATCAATTGGACTGATTTAATGAATACCACGTGATTGAAATAAAAGCCAATGGTTGTAAAGTAGCAAGAGAGCATTCTGAAAAAATCAAACAAGAGCCCAAGTCGGTATATGTCACGACTTATAGTCTGTTCACTGTTTCCATTAGCTATTTTAGCCTCAAATTTTGATATCTGATTTAGGCCCACATCACGACCTTTTCCAACTTGCAGATACTCATGGTAAGTGATACATCCCCGTCGCAAGGTAGAATTGAAACCTACATCAGGACAGAGGTATAATGTTGTTAGTATCATCTGATGTGGTAATGCAACTTTTGAATTTTTGTTCCATACCAGCAAATACATCCTCACTCAAGTTTATTGTTTTTGATGATTTGCTTATGCCACCTCTTGTTATATGAAATAATCTGTCGAACACATCAGGGTGTCCATAGTGGAACCTCACCCTGTTTACAAGATGAAAACCAGCTGTACGTGATTTATTACAACGGATGGAAAGAAATTAATGACATATTTCACAGTTGAGGCCCTTCAAAGTAGCTAACATAGATAGGCTCCGAAATCATATTACACACACAAACCAATCAATATGCTATAAGTTAATTCTTATCTTTACCTCACAATTAAAAGTTTTAAAAGGAAACCATTTTAGCTAACAAGAGAAAGGAATGAAAAGAAGACATTTCTTCCTATACATATGATGATGCAAGCCATCTCAGCCCAACAAATGTACAAACTCAAGCATTTAATCCCAAAGTAATATGACATAATGAATATTTCCAGAACTTGCTGTTTAACATATATGCACCATCTTTCTTCACCATTTAGTAGTACTTGATAAACCAAAACTTATCCAATAGAAGGAGATAAGACTAGATTGACCTTAGTAATTTCATATTTTGAGGACCACTTAAAACTCGCATCGTTGTATTGAACTAAGGTCCTTCTTAAACAATCCCAGACACACACTAATGGCCCTATCAGGGCCCCTGCTTTCAAGGAGGTCAAATTCCAATCAGTATCTACTTCACAGTCTAGAATCTCCTGCTTAATAGTTTGGTAATGCTTTGATGCAATTTATTATGGCCAAAGCCTAAACTTTCCCAAGAACCTCATTGGTCCTTTGAACTACTCGTTATGGAAGGAGCACTATGGGGTATGTTTGGTATGTTAAGTTTTCTATAAAGTATTTCACATACCTACCATGAATAAACAATAATGACTTACTAAGTAACCACTCCAAATAAAAGAAGAAAACATCATAACTGCCTCGGGATTTGATAACTTATGTAAGAAGAAGGCATCTGTTACCTGAGGGGATTAGCAAGAAGCCTTTGACCTATTGTGACAAAGCTCGTCTCTTGATATGACATAAACCATGCTAGAGAAGAAACACTGCATCAATGGAATGATTTAGTAGTTATAATGGTGTTGTTGTTGTTGTTGTAATGGTTGTGCATTATCTGAAACACCAATATCATTCTTAGATCAATGATTTATTATCATGTTCCATGAGAAGTTAGTAACACTATATGGTTATAATGGTTATGCATTCTCTCAAACACCAATATAATTATTAGATCAATGATTTATTATCATGTTCAATGAGAAGTTAGTAACACTATGTAGTTATAATAGTTGTGCATTCTCTGAAACACCAATATAATTCTTAGATCAATGATTTATTATCATATTCCATGAGAAGTTAGTAACACTATCATTTTCAGTTTTCAAAGATTTACATTGTTAATTGTCTTTTTCCAATGATTCCAATTTCATTTGTCAAATACGACAAGGTATTCTTGAACTAGGCAAATTTGTCTATTGGCACAATATATGATAAAACAGGTTCTTCCAACCAAAAACAATAATAGTTCCATGCTTGGCCAATTTCCTCTTTCACTTTTTAGTTTCCTTCCAGGTATCTCATGCTTCTGAGAATCTGTGTCAAACTCATGTATGCTATTGAACAACTGTTTTTTCCATATGCAATGGCTGGACTTTAGAATGCATTAAACTCTTGATGTTGATGGACGCAGAACAGATTCTAGGTAGACAAACTCAAGAAATTTTACAAGATATTCCAACACATTTGGACATGGAATGTAGTGGCTCCTAATAAGCTGTAAATGAACCAAAGAATCTTTTTACAATTTTTAGAAGTTTTCGAAGGGACTTTTTATGCACGCCCACTTAAAAACAATAATATTTCAGTAAAGTTGATCTGACCTTCCAGTAAATATGTGTTCCCTCAATCCAAGTATCGTTGGAGGTCGTCTTCCTTGCTGCAGAAGAAATTCTTGTAAGAGGTTTCTCATTTTGAAAGCTTCTTCCAAATAATATTCCTGTAAAACCAGATAACATGCACTTAAGATTGTAACCATGCACAAGAACACTTGAATGCACACATATCATAGAAGTATACTAAGATACATGCCTACAGAATAATCCTTATCAGAAGATGATCGTACTTGGTTCATATCAATAGTTTGAAGAGCTTCACCACGTGTGAAGACTATGGCATGATTTTGATTTTCAGGTTTCCCTTCTCCAATATTGGGGGGACCAGGAAGCTTTATACGATAAACTTCCTGTAAAATATAACATAAGTCTTTATGTACAGTTACTTTAATAATGTACTAAACTTAGTGGCATGGGAGTTGCATCATCGACTTATGTGAGTGACAATACTTGCATGACTTCCTAAAATTGGATTCATTCATACAAATCCTCTCAAAAGACAATACTGTCCTGATCTCATAAAATCTTGTAATGAGAAGTTATGCTGGCACGAATCCCCATAGAAAAATAAAATTGATATGTAAGTTTTACAAATCAAACTGACGTAGGACAAATCGAAGAAATATTAACTTATCAAAACTCACAAATTTTGAGAAATATTACTGATATTAGACTGCTGGAATATCAAGTTTCAGGTCTGGATTTCAGCTTGGAATGCTGAAATTTCAGATTTGATATAACTAGGCTTTTATGGTTTGATTGCTGGAAATTTAGGATAGGATATCAGGGTATAATATGGCTGGAATTTAGGTTTGATATAGATAGAATCGAGGGTTTTGGTTGTGGAACTTTAGGTTAGAGTTGCTGAAATTTAGCAAAGAAAGCATATCACCTTCTAATTAAAAAATTTGTTGGAAAATTCATGATAGCTTGTTATTAAAGGATTGAGTACACACATATTTATAGTTCTTAAAATACTTATTCTAGTAGGAAAGGTTCTAAAATATTCAAAATTGTATTCTATACTAATAAGGATTCTTTATTCTTAAATAAGCTTAAGCCTTAAACAAACTAGAACAATACATCTAACTTATTATTATTTCCTACCTAATAAGGAAAACTTAGCATAAAGCAAGTTGTCCTTACTGTCACTTCAATTCTCATTCTTCATCCCCACTAAATTAAAGTTTGTGGTTTACTAATTTGCTCTCTATTATTTTGTTTATAAACTCTAAGCTCATTTGCATTCTTGTTACTTTACCCAACGATTTTAAGTTCATTTCACTTGAATTGTCCATCTAAAATAAAAAATGAAACGCATTGTGTTTTTTGAAAAGTATCAAAGATAACCAATTAAAGAGTCATGTTCTTTGAATAAACCAAGATACGTGCAAATGAATTTTCTTGAGCTCAAATGTCTCGATGTAAATAATATAAGAATCAAGTAGCACGATCCAAACACTATTACCTGATCATAACCATTGACACCTTTAACCAATATGGAAGAATACACTTTCTGAGGCTTATCATTCACGATCACTTCTTTCTCTTCAACATAAGCAACACGAACAGATGGATACCTACACACAAAGTAATCAATGGTTGTCAATTTTAGTAATTTAACTATGATAGAAACCTTGGAAAGGATTCCAGGCTTATCGTATTATTTACTAAAAAGTAAGAGCAAATAGAGCTCTTTCAATATACGGAAACAATAACCAGAGCGCTCTTTCAATATAAGGAAACAATAACCAAAGCCTCCGGCTCCTATCCAGAGAGGTACTCTCCTAATCCAATTCTTCTACATGCATGCCCTTCCTAATTCTCCTACTGACCTAATATGGTCTACTGCTAATAGAATCCTAACAATCCTAACAGAATCCTAAGTATCCAGCAACCCTATGCCGTGTCAATCCTTACTCTCCTAGATCCACTTTCTTTCTCCTAGAGTACACCCTCCATATGACGTTCTTCTTTGGAGTCAAGTCCAGAACCGAATCTTCTGCTTGCTCATTCCCCGAACTAGACACAAGGGCTCTATCAAACTACTACAGTTGTTTCTTTCTCCAAGAAAGGATACCTCGTCAATAACTCAAGTACATCCTTTGCATGGGGATCTCCTGATGATTTTCGTGATCCAAAAGCTTGCCAGGAAATGATATAGGTGAATTTCATGTCAGATAGTGCATCTATCTGAGCAAACAATGCACGATTATTTCTTTCAGCAGCATCGTATCCCTCAAGAATATCTGGTCAAACAAAATATTTTGTTATCAACTAAATACAAACATTATAATGGAAATTTTAGATAGAACATGGCCTGAGGGCCCATAAAACCTATAGCTAAAATTACTAACCTTCTTCTTCAGCCATATCCAGAAATGCTTGAATTCGTAAGGCTTCTCTGTAGTACATAATTCCTCTAACTGCCAAAACCAAGAAAAACAAACATGGAGATCATGTTCTGAATGACTGCATTGTCTTGCATATTGGTCGAAAGGCCAATGGCAGTTGAAATAAGTATTTTCAATCACCTGTTCTGCTTAATGTTTGACCTCGGAAAGAGGCCCAATCTCTCAGCTGTTCCTTATTGCTTTCGTCAAATCCATCTATTTCTACACACCCCAGCCTCTCTAAAAAGTTTTTCCATTCATCTAAGAGGCAAAACAGAAAATCAAGCATTCTACAGCTTGCCTCCAACAGTAAAAACTTAGAAAGGATTCCTGCCCTCTTACCAGGATATATTTTCTGCATATAAAACAATATGGAAACTTCTTCTTTGCTTGAATGAAGTTCCTTCATTGAGTACTTAATATCTTCCATGAAGTGAGGTGTTAGAACACTGTATAACAGATAAAGCATAGTTTATAGCTTCACAGTTATTTCTCCATGAAAATCATTGTTCATATATACAGTAGCCATTGGGATTTTTCTAGAATCGATTTTATAATCTCCTTGAATAAATGAGTATATTACGAATGCTAAAAATGTCAAAATGGAAGTTTCTGCAATCTAAGGACACCGATGATACCAAAATTCAAGAAAAACAAATATTACTTGGCCTTGTGACTTTCTATGAAATGGAAAGGTTACATGGCAGACTCTCAAAAACTTTAGCTCCAGTTCCAGTAAGGTACTTCAGACTTTGGTCACTGTTTCACTTTCTGAACAATATTTTCAAGCAAGTATAAAGCAAGAATGGGCTTGGGACTAAAGGATGTAAAAGAACTATGTCCAAATAAAGACCTTTTTTAAATCCTTTTGTTGATTTTAGACCTTATAGTGATAGAATCTTATAATATCTCTCTGCGAAACTTAAGCAAGATTGCAGGATGGATTTATCCGTCCATATACAAGATCACTTAGAAAGTACAGCACAAACTGAAATAAATATTTGATGGTTATTGGCATTTATCAAGCCAAATAAACTGGAATTTCTCTTTCTGTTCATTCCACATTTCCCTAGAGGACTTACAGAACAGATATATTGATAAAAAGATAGGTGGACACAGTAAAAAGAAAGAGTATTCAAAATCATCTACAAGTAATAAGGACAAAATGATTACATAGGTACTGAATTTTAATATTGATGAGTTGAGTATGCTCCCAAAAGTTGTCAACTTGGAACACCTGATGACTGATCTAAGTTAAATAGTTGAAAATCAACTTTCTTTTGCGCAATGGTTGAAAACTTATCTAAGCATATCAAATTCCATTGAAAGTTGAATTACTCAAAACAAAACATGGTGATAAATACTAAAATAAAAGTATATATATGATATATGGAAGAAAAGAGAACTCAACCTGAAAGACAGCATATTGCGTACTTTGGGAGCAATTGGCATATCAGTAAACAATGAAGTTGCAAAGAATGAAATACGCCTTCGAGCCTCCAAGTTCTCTGGTATGTCCATTGCCTTATCTTTAACAGTAAGTATCAAAAGCAGACGCTTAATCTGCCATGCAAAATTTGAAGCAGTTCACTCACTAACTGGATCAGGTTCTTGCTCACAAATTATACAAAGGAGTTCCAACAATTTCTTATCATAGGAATTCTGGAACGCTGGTGCATGTATTCACGTATCTCCCTCTCTTAAAAAACAGCCAAGTCTTTTAAGAATTTAAGATTTATCAATGTGGAATTAGGTTCAATCCGATGGGGATTGGAAAAAAAATACCCAATTTGCCTCTGAATGGACAAATGAAATGGTAGAGCATGTAAGCTTTATCTTGCAGAAACAGTTTACCTAATCAACAACCAAGTTGGGCATTCTATCAAAGATTTTGAGTAGAGATAGTGAAATCATATTTCCTAGCGAGGAATTAGAGGATACAACTATGATTAAGAAGAATTGAAAGAGAGGGAATGTCAAAGGAAAAACTCACCTGCTCTTTGAGAGGACCACTATCTGGCAATGGGAAATGGATTGAATTCTTGTCGCCAGTCGATTCAAATAATTGTGGTTGAATATATCTATTGAAATACATAAAACTTTCTTCTATATGTTGGGAAGAGTAAAACAGATCCAATGTCCTGCACATGGTTGAAAAAAAATCAGTGAGAAACAAATCAGAATAATGCAGAAAGTCAGAACTGCTCAAGTGAAGCTTTTGGATTGATCTTAACCAGTTAGAACAAAATATCAAAAGAAAATATAGTATGATTGTACCAACCTAGAACAATTTCTCATAATATCTATTGTTACAAGCTCAAACATGTCTTGAAGAACTCTCACGACATTGTCACGGTGGCTTTCACTTCCTTCAACCTTTAATGATGTATGAAAAGTCACACATGATTAAGTGCAGATAATCAACTGCCAGTGCACAATAAATTTTTGTCTTTGCATCATTCGTATTTACCAGAAGTTCGAGTAACTCTTTACATTTAGCTTGTAAAGCTGGAAGCTCACTCATTTTCAAATCCTCGAGAAGACTTGATCTCAATAGGCTTTCTTCAATTTCAGTTAGTAAAATGGAAATTACCCTAAAAATAATTCAGGAAACATCAGGATGGCAGGGTAAACTTCAATCCAGAAGTAAAAGTATATGTCAGACAAACTGGGTCGTTAAATGTAAAGAAAACATGTCAACAACCTATAACCTCATACTGAAGACAGGTTTTTAAATGAAACTCTTCCCTACCTTTTCTCCTGATCACCCACAATGAGAATTTCAAGGATATACTTAAGCGACTCATAGCACTCTTTCACAGCAGAGTACATGTACTTGTCTTTCTTAATCTTTTTAAAAAGACTCTCATCCTTTCCCACAAAATCTCTGGCAATGCTCAGTGCTGTTGAAAACTAGTAAAAAAAGATAGGTTTGTTTAAAATAAAGAACAAATAATAGGAAAATTTATAAAACTTGTCAGTCAAAGTTGAAACCTTATTTGCCAGGAGGAAAATAGGCCAACGAACCATGCCAGAAAATAACTCTGGAGATAAAGGTATCACCATCAAATCCAACTCCCTATTGATGAACACATGTTATCACTATTTCCAAAAAAACAAAACTTGTGGAATGGCACTTAAAACAACTGAAAGATCATACCAATTGCTTATCAAGTCTTCTGCTCGGAATGCGTTGATAATTTGGTTCCATACCAGAACAAATTTGGCAACACTGTTTGATCCATTTACAGACTCCTGAAGATGTATTAATTTTGTGGGAATGAAGAAAGCAGAAAACCCTTTATAGAATCACGTTACTATATCATAAATCTCATACCTTGTGAATAAAACTTCTTGTTGTCTTTTGATCTTTTTGGAATGATGGAGGGACTAATCGAAAATTGAATGCAGAAGGCAATGTGTGAAATCTACTTCTTAGCATTCCCAAAGTTCGAATCTAGAAACAGGAGAAGTGGTAAGATCCCACAAGATTTTAATGGGGAAAAAACCACACAGCTTACCTCACCAAGATGATGTAAAATGCCATATACTCCACCAAATACCGTACAGAAAACAGAATACCAAATCTGTGTGTCCATAAAGTACACCTGAGGCAATTGTAAGAAAAGAATCAAATAACATACAATCATTTTCTTTGTTCTTGTTAACTTTCAAAACTCATCAAGACAAGCAATAAAAATTATCTAGTTTCAAACATATATATGCAAAAACTCACAACTATAATTGGAGACCATATAGCCACAATTGCACCTGCATTACTCTTAACTGAAATTAAAAACAAACTTGATTTGTCAGTTAAATTTGCAGAAATGGAATAGGTGCTCTGTTCTAGCAAATCTAGAAAGAAAACGAAGTTACCTTTTGGAAAAAGTTCATGCCAATCATAAATCTGCACACCAATTTTTAGTATCTTTCTTGTTGGTCCAATAAGTGGCTTGATCTGCAATTTTTGTCAGAAGTCACAAAAATGATCAATTTGTTTAATAAAATTGTCAAAATACACTATAAAAAAAATTAAGCTGTTGAGCGAGGTCCAAGAATGGATCGTATATTTTTTAAGACGTTTTTCAAATAAAGTGTGGAAAAAGACAACAAATGAAAAATTCACCAGAACAAGAATCTGATATCATTTCAAGAAATCACTCTATCCTAAAACTTAAAGTGTTGGGTCTGACACAAGAAATTATATATTGTTCTAACAAGGAGAATGTTCAACAGTTACAAGTTGAAACCATGAATCATCACTCCTGCATATGCAAACTTTACAAACAATCAAAAGTGTGTGTATCCTAAAAAAACATCATAACAGTTGCTATTCCATTTAAAGCATATTCGGATGATAATGTTTCCTTTCTTCCAACTACCTTTTGGGAGTGGTACCTGCCATGACATACAAAATTTCTGGGTCCTAAGTATGTGATGATACAAGATCAAACTTTAATTTTGAACTTTGTGCAGGAGGATTATTTTAGAAGAATAAATGGAAACAAAAGCAAATCACATCAAAAAATTTCTATTATCTTTACGATTTAGATCCTAAGCAATCAAACCAGAATACTATCCTCCCTTTGTTGAGGAAAATATAAGGTTGCAGATATATTTTTGTGAAAATAAGAAGTAGCTTTCAAATTCGTTATGTTTCATAGCATAGAAAGTAGTACTCATTGGACAGTTACATTGTTACTGTTTCAGCTGTCATTTTTTCCACTTCACAGTAAGAAAGATAGCTGAAAAGATGATGCTTAGACACCAATTTTCTATGTAGAGCCTTTAGATGAGTTAACCACATTTCTTCCGATGCTTAGTAAAACCAAAGTTGACCAAATCCACGTCTAGTGTTGTGTGCCACTGCTATAAGGATCAACCCAATGCCAACTATTATTGCATTGTACTATTTCTTGTTGGTTGCGATCATGAATGAAACATTAAGATTGTTAGTGGGTCAAAATTCCACAACAGTCCCAATGTGCATCAATTGTTTCAAGTATAGAAGCTGACCTCAAAACTGTAGCTGAACAAGAATTTGCTTGATAATACAAGTATCCAAAACAAAGTGTATCTACATAGTAATAGCAAAGCCACCATTAGGACAAATAAATATGAAAAATCACAATATAACAGTCAAGAAATTGAGAATAGAGAAAATACTATACTTAAAAACTGAAACTTGAGTTTCTTGCATTCCACGTCCCACGTATAATCTTGGCTACATGAAAACAGTTATAGCTCTCAGTCAACAATAAAGCAGATGAATTTAGTCGATGAAAAAGTTCCCATAACTATCCATAAATTCACAACACATAAAAGAATATCATAATTACCCATATTAAATTTCTAAACAGTTATGAATACTGCATAAAGCCTGGAAAAAAGTCACAACAAGTCTTCGGCAGTTTTAGCATTATTCATCGGTGCTGCTATGATTCTCAGTAGTACAACTTAATAAAATTTTCTATAACAATATTTTTAGAACTTAACATTACTGAAAAATTTTAAAGCCCTGGCGCATTGCACTCATATTTCTTGAAACAACAAAAATCTACAACCTTGAATGTGAACACTCAATAGTCTTCACTGCAAATGAGAACATAACTTCTTACTCTGTACATAGAAAAGATTAAAGAAGGGCCAATATGATGTTTCCCAATGAAGTTATTAATTTGTAAAAGATTATAGAAAGCATCAACTTCCTCAAATGGACAAACCATGCTAACATCTCATGCAATCTCATGATGAATAGATCAATCATATTTATCAAAGGCAATCATATTGACTATAATGTATCATGCTTTATGACAACTTACTTGGGTCCACCAAGATAAAATCTTGAGAATGTGCCAATTTGAGGTCTCAATGTACTTGCTAACAACAGGAACGAAAAATAAGACCATATCAACAGCATCAAGAATAAGGTAAACTGAAACTGCGATCATAAAGGAGGACAAACACAATTCTCCATGCCAGCTTCCAGGTTTTGTCGAATAACAAGTATATTTCCTTCTAGTTTTAACATAATATATAGGAAGAATTACAGTCCATATGACCGCAACAACCAACTTCAGTACTTGTTTCCTTTTCTCAAAGATATCCATTGTCAATCTGGCTTTCCATGTAAAGACAATGTCTAGAATTGCTGCATTCAAAGAAAATTTTGGATTTTGATTACTCTCTCAAATTGTGGTTACCTAGTTTGACACATACTCCAATGTGCTTGTGAATACATATATGAAGAAAGTGAATTAGATAGAGAGTGTTCAAGTAAATAGCTTTCTTATGTAGCTGGTTGCATGATATCTCATATGTACAAATGCCAAACACTGACTAGAAGCACAAGCAAACAAATGGATTGTAGTACACTAACATTTTCAACTTGGATGTTGTAAATATTCACATTGGTATTGAAACATTCATACTATTGATGTCGGGTATTAAGTGTATAAATTAATTTATAAGTACGCTATTTTCCAATATGGGACTAATATAGTACGGGACTGCTATAACTAATCATTATTTGATCACAGTTGTTGAGTACTGCATAAATGGAGTACTGATATTGAAGTTTATCCATAATCTACTGATTCAACCACTAGCTTAACCTTTGGGGTTGGACTTGTAAGTTAGACATCATATTAGGTCAGTTTTGCATCCAATAATCACCCAACCCTTTGGCAATTTTGTAAAGGCTTCAGAACATAAATAAATGAGCTTCAGTTCTCTTCTCTAGGAGGTGTGATACACACATGACCTCACCACAAGATATGCTAGTTTGGTTTAGTAAACATCTGACAGTTGCATGGAAAATCAATGCGGTTCACCATTGGGTTTAATGTTAGCAACTTACTACTGGAAACACTAGCACAAAGGAGAAGAAATCATCGATTAGAACTTTTTAACCACATCATTGATAAATAGCAGGAACAAATGTATATCTCGTGCCAAAAGATTCTGGTCACTACCCTTAAGTTGTTTTCCATCTTGTTAACTATACTAGATACTAGCGTTATTATTTTTCCACGCAGCTATACTTGTACAATAAAATATGAGTATTGCTATTTCCACCAGCTACAGGTACCTGTCCATAACCTGATGGATTAAACTATTAATGTTAAATAGTTTATACCTTGTATAAGTTTTAGTATCGCTGACGTAATGAAGATGCTCGAGATATCTTCAAATATCATAGCATCAAACATTTCAAGTGGAGATCCCAAGTCATGGCAAGCCATGATTACCAGTGCCTGTAAATGCAATAAAACTCAATATGAACACTGCAGAATCATCACAAAGTATTTATGGTGTACAAACTGTGGAGACATTTTCAAACCTGAAGGGATAGAATAAAAAAGCTCCACATTCTGTCAAAGCTCCTAAAAATCTGCCAAAATGAACGAATCTCCACAAAATTTGTCTTCCCCAACCATTTTGGCTCACGAAGTTCTCCTACAGTATCCTAGAAGAAACATTAGGTACATAGAGTTTGTTAAGATGAACAAGTTGACTTGTGCTGGTGGTCTCTATCTTTGTTTGTTTTGATAGTGAAAGACCATTTTGTATGTCTACTTCCTACTGAAAGCTTCAAGCACTGAGAGGATCAATAAATGCTTAACACTGTCACCAATTGAAACAAAGTAGCTTAACAACCTTAACTGATGTAAGCGCATCATTAAGACATTGCATGAGTTCATAAACCAAACAACAATAAATTTCAAAGTAACAACTTCCTTTTGTCCTTTTTCAGAAATGATGTAGAATGAATCAGATCATAGATTTCCATTTCAGTACCTAGAAATTCTAAAGAAAAGACCTAATGGGTTATATCCTTAATTGCAGAGGCCAAACAGGGCTAGGTATCCCTTCTTAATCATCTTTCAAACAGTATTTTATTAATGATTCAAGCAAACACAAATTCATTTGCTGCTTATCTCACAGCTCTATCATTCAGAAATACATGATTCTGTACGACTACATAATTACACTCTGGCATCTACACCTATTTACCAAGGTAATTCACATCACCTCCTCTCTAATGCATATAAGCCTATTGAACAAGATATCTAGCAAAAGTACAAATCCATAGACAAAATCAAATATAAATAAATACAATAGTCTAAAGTATAGATTAGACACTAATTTTCTTAAGGAAATGCATCTATAATTGATAAACAAACAAATAAGAAAAACAAATTTCATCAAGAAATCATTCAACCAAAAACTTAAACTATTTGCTGAGGTTTAGGAATGGTTCATAATATTAAATTTAACACATCCAATCATACGAAGTTCAATAGACTGAGAATGTGGACAAATCACAAACCAACATACAAATAAGAGCAATATGGTCTAGACAAGAATGATTCATAATTGACAAGTTATAGAGAAGAATCAAAGTGGAGAAGTTTTTGTGATGCAATGCAGATCATGTTACCCCCAATTCCTCGTCACTTTTCATTTCCGTATCTCCTTCTTTTACTTCCCTCTTCCTTTTTCCTTCTATATTAGTCTTAACTTTTGATCGAGTTGAAGATTGTGTATAGAAGAAATCATGATCTAGACGCATGGGCCAGCCTATCTGGAAACAATCGGGAGACCTATAGGTATATGGAAACATAATGACATATTCTCAAGGTATTAATTTCATTAAGGTGAATAAAATGAACAAAATTCAATACTTACCAGAAGTACTCGTTCATGTCATCATAGTTTCTCCAGGTAGAGTGTTCAGCTGCCCCACTTTTATTTTTCTTAGCCTCCTTCAATTTTTGACAAGAAATTTAGATCCTGGATACAATGCTTTACAAGAATATATGAAATTAGGAAACTACCTCACATATGACCCTGTATATTGGGGTAACTACGTTGTTAAGAAAATATTCATGTCCTCCTCCATATGCAGGCATAACTTTCTCCCCAGTTGTCAAGCTAACAGCACCAGTTAGCATACCATGCAGTTCATTTGCCATCTGAAAGATGAAAATGAACATTTCCAGATATGCTTTACATTCAATTTCTTGATATGATAACTTGGGAAGTAACACACAATGTCCAGTGATAGAAAAATAAAATAATTAGTTAATTATAATGTAACTTCTTTTTTTCATTCATTCTCATTATTAAGGGGTACTACTCTAAACACCAGTACATTACTAGATCGACAATTTCTCTGTTCTAATAACTAACTTTCACTTAAGAATTGTACTTTATTTAAAAGAAAAAATAAAGAAAGAAACTACTAATTGCATATGCAAATCTAACAGAAAAAATATTTTCAGCTCACATGGTGGAAGATGTAACACAAACACTCGGGCATGAACCGCAAGTTTGCAGCTTCCCCCCAAATAAGAAGGTAAAGGCCTATATAGAGAATCTTATATTGTTGAGCTTCCTGTCTAACATAAGGCAATCTGCAAAGAGAGCCAAAATCAAAAAATAGATAGCACTGAAGCAGTCAACCTAAAAGCCATTAACATAAAATCATACAACTATCTTTGGGAAGATATATAAAGTGCAACATTGATGCATCCCAATACATGATAATATGTATTTTTACTAGAATGAAAAATAGAAAAACATAATCACTTTTATACACACTTCTTGGACACATAAGTGGAACGTTTTTACAGACCTGATGTTGCTTTTTCTCCCCAAAAACTTGCACCAATCAGTATAATTTTTGAAGAATTTCTTCATAAGTACATCCAGGGCTTCATCCCCCAACTAATATCATATGAAGAACGAGAAAGATCAAAAGTTAGAAGTGTTGTAACAAGAAATTAAGAATCAAATGACTAAGAAAACCTTTGAGATGGATGACTGCTTGTAAGATTGCCTAATGTGTGTGTTAGCTATAAGTAGAATCAAATGCTCCCTTTGGTTGGCCACGTTTCCTTCCTGATGGATGAAACATAAATAAATATCCTCAAATCTTTAATTTCATGTGCTAAGGAAAAGACCATTCAGGTCCTTTAAAGTGAACACATCCCATATTTAACAAAGTAAAGATGAGAAAGAATGTAAGATAAGATGGGATAAATTACCTGAAATCCAAAGTAACACTGAAGAAACTCAAACAAATCAATGGAAGTTCTGCATTTGATAATCTCCTCAACAGAAGGTAAACCACGAGTGTTGAAGACAGCTGCAACAGCAGCTTTAATCTGTATATTTGACCAGTTTGTCAAGTTCACTGTTGCATTCTATCAAACAATGAAAACAATGATCTAGTGACATCAACTGTACCAGAGTATTCAAGCACAAATAGCAAACCCCAGAAAGAAAGAAGATAAAGTAAAGGCAAGAAGGCAACCACTGTAACAAATTGCAGTTAAATGGAAGTTTTGGAAGCTAATTGAAAATTTCAAAAATTCTGCAGAATCATTGAACCAAACTGAACTAGAATTGTTTAGAAAAAATGGATTAAGTTATTCGTCTGACATCGGACCTCAGGTAGTTGCATAATTTCTAGTTGAGTAGCTCCTTGGTCTAGAGGAAGAATGTTATAGGGTACGTAGAAGGACTTCACATGAATGTTGTTCCTGTCAGCAAGGGCCTATCAAGAATGAAACGTAGAAAGAATTCAGAATCTATGAACGGTCTTGACGAAATAAATTTCCAATTTTGTTTTGAGGGATGTGGTAATGAAAAGGTAAAAAACATAACCTGAGGACCAGCAGCATCAGTTACAGTCTTTAATACTTCAAACAGCACTGAAGCAATTCTTCGTGCATTAATCAACTTTTCTTTGTGGCTAGTTTCAAAAATTCATGAAATCAGATTAGCTAGGAACTGCAGAAGTTCAGTAAGGCTATCCTAAACATATTACCAAACTGTCCAAAGAATACAAGTTTGATTCACCTGTATTCCAAATCAAACCCCCCACCACTTCTAACAATATAGTCTCTGTATGCATGATATACTCGTTTGAGTTCACGTACATCACTTTTCTCCTTCCGTCTTCTGAGGGTAATGTCTTCATCCTACATAAAACCATCAAATACAATTTTAGAATACATTGATGATACAACTTGACACAAGAGAGTGACAAACAATGAAGAGAAACTAGGTAAAGGATCGTTTCTAGGAGCACGTTCAGATAAAGCATGCCAGATGACAACATGACGTTAGAAACAAAGCTTGAAATTTTGTCCTTTTGCCTCTTAGAGCTAAAAGAACATTTTTTCTTCCGAGTCTATGGCCAATAGACCAAATATATGTGTTACACAAGACCCAGGAAACTTTAAACAGAAGGACTGCAATTACTCCAATCAATTCAAGTTGGATGTAAGCATAAACAGTCATGCAGAGAGGCTGATGAATTTTGAAACATATACTCATTATCTACACAGACAAGCAGATAATATCTGGTACAATTCATGAAATATACTTTTGGGACAAGTCAGCACATGGAAGACATATTGAATCCTAGGAATCAACCCAGCAAGTTATACAGCCATTATATACGCATACATGTAAACAATATTTAGTAAAATTTATCTAAAGTAAAGGTCAGCATGTAGTAGCTATGATGAACCCCAGAAATGAACCTTGATCAAATTGAAAATGACTGTGGCAAATCAAATACACTAGGTAATTAGAACAGTGCAAGCAAACAAATCAGCTCTTGAATGAACTAGTTTAGAGTCTTAATGGCGTTCAATCTGAGAAATGTATAGATTATAGATTGAGATCCATTAAGTTCTTACATTTTCAAGTCGTTGAAGAAGAACAGTTTTAAACTGTCGAACACCCCTTCCACTTGAATTGCGGTCCAGGTTATGAGCTATTTCAAAAGCATGAAAACGACCTGCTCTAGAAACTGACAGAATAAATTTACAGACATTCATAATTCTCAATCAAACTTGCCCTTCAATTATTTGCCGAAAGGCCCCTGTTAGTTATTTTCAGCAATGTGCATAACAAGATTAAAAACTGAAACATTTTAATCTAATGATCATCAATAATGTAACCAATGTTCCAAGCTAAGAACCTGGGATTTCTATAATAAACGACTTAGTTAAAGATACTATCACAACCTACTATCTAACCCATCACAAAGGTAGGTTTCATTCTCCTATGATTCACATTCCGAAAACTACATGGAAGCCGATGTTCAACCTTAAAATAACACTCCACTGGAAGGGAGGGAAAAAAAACTAAGATAAAAGAGCAAAATGAAGCAACGCAGGAAACAGAGGGAAAGCCAAAAAGAAAAATACCAAGATAACAAAGCAAATAGAAATAACGCAGAAAACATAGATAACTAATCAAAACTTAATATCCAAACTCCATAAAGCAAACCCAATTCACCGAGGGGCATAAGGAACGTAATGGCTTACAAAGATAAGCAATTCGAGGCTCCTCAATTTGAACCAAATTGCCAACACGAAGAAACCTCTGAATCTCCCGAGCTAATGTGGGAGGTAACCTCTCACTATCAAAGGGCTCGGGACCATCACCAGCATGACGTTGATGATCTCTGCTACCATCGTCAGCAAAGATGTGAGACGATGTAATGGCATGGTGGTTGGTGTTGGGTTCAAAAATAGGGTCGGCAAGAACAATCTCTGACGACATTGATGTGGTTGTATCAGTGGTAGAATTAGAGAATATGCGAGAAAGATTGATGGGAAAAATGGGGGGGAGGCAGTAGAACAGAGAGAGTAGGTGAATGAAGAGTATGTAAGTGGGATCTTCATTTGCATCAACAGCTTTGGTTTTCTTAACAGGAAAGAGAAGTTGTTTGTGCTTTTGCTTTTAGGAGAGGGGAGAGGGGAGAGGGGAGAGGGGGTTTTGGAAACCTTTATTTGGTTGCTCTATCTAGCTTTGTCTGGCCTTTTGAAACGCCACAACTAGTTGGCGGTTTTTTTAATGCTACACTGTACACACACATACACATGCACGCACAACACAAGCTCTTTCTCCCTTTCCATTGCTTTTTCTTTTCCTTTTTCTCTTTCTTTAAAGATTCCACTGACTTCTGTAAAAGTGGACAACGATCAATTTGAGCCTTCGGTGTATATTTTCTTTTTTTTAATCCATATATTGTAATTCAAAGGATAGTCAAACACAATCTTCGATTAGAGACTTCTGGAATTTCTAATCAGTATTATTATTATTTTAAAAGCCTATTGGTAAAAAATTGATAATTTCTCATTTAACTTACGTTTGTTTGGTAAAGGACATATAATTATTCAAATTTTAAATAATTTTTAATTCAATAATTTATTAAAAATATTTTTTTATAATTAACTATCAACTCAATCAAATAAGCCTAATTCTTCAATTAAACAATGGTTCCAAAGCACTTTATACCGTGTAAAGAAATCATGTATTCTTACCGTTTGCCTTTGTTATTTGGGGGTCGCTAAGTTCTTGAGTATAATAATAACTTAATGTATAAAGAAAATCACCAACTAATTTAATATGCAACAAGAACTTCTTTTCTCATATAAAATCAAATAGAATATGCAAAAAAAGATTCCTATAATTGAAAAGTTGAATCAGGCAATTAAAAATGTTGCGTAATAAGATTAAAAAAAAAAAAAAAGGAAGAATGTGTTATGGTTAGTACGAGGCTCTGAATTAATGTAACTCTTTTAATCATGTGATGTAGTTTTTCACTCATAAGAGTTGCAACTTGATGCAATTTTTAAGTCATGAAATACAAAATTTCAAGCATCAAATACAACCTTCCAATCTTAGGAGTTATTCCGCATTAATTTTATTCTCCTTTTGTTTCTTCTTTTTCTTCTTAATATTAGTATTATTATTACCATTATTATTATTATTACTCTTTTATTTATTTTCTTTTCTTTCCTGTTCTTTTTGTCTCTCTATCATTTTTTCGGTCCTGTACATCATGCAAAATATGTAGCAATACAAAAGTGTCACAATGGCCACAATCTTAAAGAACTCATTTAACGTCAAACGCAATCATCCAACATATCCAACATTTTAACTCATTCATTTATGCTTAAAAGGAAAGAAATAAATATACAAGTTAATCACGATATTTACAACC
>JANIMX020000166.1:694168-706398 GCA_024582655.2 Erythroxylum kunthianum | reverse complement strand
CACAATATGTCTAGATGGGTCACACTGTTGTTGATCCCAAAGAGCAATAGTAGAATCAATGATTCCTACTATTCCTTCGCCAGCTCTTGCAATGAGTTGCTGACATGGTTCTTGGAGTATGTCTGGTAGCTGAGCTACGGTTGCAAAGTCATCACACTGAAATGTGTCTAATAATCCCAAGTAATAAAACAATGAGGGTGTGATTTCCACATCTTTATATTTTTGGATAGGGAAATTGTCAATGTGTAAATGTACTTTACGGATGGCATATAAGAGTTGGCATTAACAGGGAGTATAATGAGTACAGGTGTCAAACCATTTTTGACAAAGATTTTGTGTATTGTATTCTAATTCGTATAAGACAATCATCCCTTGAAGTTATGGGAAAGCCTTATGATGTGCCTTATCCAGGAAATCAGTAACGATGTCAAAAGTCTGTAAATTCAAAGAACTGAGGACTTTAGGTATGGTCCACATAAAATTGGGAATTTGGGAGTCAGTGAACATTTCTTGGTGTAAAGAACCATGTGGACGTGTGCTTGTGGTAGCAGCATAAGTTTGTGAAGGAGTGACTAAGGCTTTTGTGCAGGAGGAACAGACACATGGTATTTAGGTCCGACTTGTTCCTTGAGTTGTTCATGGGCTTCTGTGAGAGAGTAAAAGCCTTTGAATTGTGCTTGAGGAAGTTGGGCAATTATGGGTTTAAGATCATCCCAACAGTAGTATAAGCCAGCCTGAGGAGAAGTAAATAAACAGTAACATAAGAATTTCTTTCCTTGTGGCTTGATGACAGTTGTCATGAAGTAATTGGTCAAAGAGTTGATAACTGCCAGCTTGAGTGCTGAACCAGGTTGTGTGGTAGGTAAGTTCCATACATTGTCTATTAAAGTTTGCTGGATATCATCCAACAAGGGTCTGTCGGGGAAAGAAAACTGGTGTTGTGGATTTTCAAACACAGGAAGTTCTTGAGTTCCGAACTTCATTGTTCGGGCATGTGTCCACGTTCTGGTTTTCTTGCCTTTGTCCATATCTGCAAAAGAAACAATATATTAATAAGAAAGTAAGGTATGGGCTAAAAAGCACCACAAAGTTTGGGCTTAAAGCCAAGTATAGTTTGAGCGTTGCTTGAGTTTAGTCTAGTTGGGCCGTGAGTCTAGATAAAGTATCGACCAACGAGTTATTAATTCCTTTTATGTGTTCCCATTGTATTTTTTAACCAGTAGTCAGTATGGCATCTTGGAACTTTAACCATCTTTTAGTATTAAGTCCTTTTGGAGTAGTTTTTACTGAGTGTGAGTATTTGATGATTGCCCCGCAGTCAGTTCTGAGTGTTATTTCAGGTTTACCACTTATATATAACCTGAGTTGTTCAAGGGCATTGATCATAGCAAATATCTCGAAGTCCAAAGCAGTGAGATATCCCTTTTGTTTGTATTGTCCTGATGTGTACCTGCAAATGGTTTCAGCCATTTTTGGGGCATATTTATTTGGCTTTTTTAATAAAATACCACCCTATCCTGTAGCACAACCGGAAATTTCAATAATAAGATAATCAGAATCTAACGGTAAAGCAAGTTCAGGTAATTCTTGTAACAAGTGTTTAATATGTTGTACAAGTTTTATATCTTCTGAGTTAAAAAGTCTTTGTCCTGTTTGTGATGTTTTATTATATAAAGGACCAGTGAGTTTTCCTAGATCTTGTATATATGGTCTAGCCTGATTTACTAAACCTAAAAAAGATCGTAGTTGTTTTAAATCTTCTAACCTGTCAGGATAAGCTAAAGCTTTGGTTGCAATATGTTTTTGGAGTTTAATGGTTCCTTGACCAAGTTCTGATCCTAAAAAGTCAATATGAGTAACACATAGTTGCATTTTCTTTTTAGAAACAATAAATCCATGTTTCTCGAATAATGCAAGTACAGTGTATAAATGTGCAAAGTGTTCATTTTTTCGTATGTGAAAAGACAAGAATGTCATCAATATATACACAAACAAAAGAAGAGTAAGGCGTAAAAATTGAGTCCATACGGCGTTGAAATACCTGAGGAGCCGTTTTGAGTCCAAATGGCATAACTAGCCATTCAAAGTGTTCTTCGAGACAACTGAAAGTTGTCCAAGGTATAGATTCTGCATCCATCTGGATTTGCCAAAATCCAGATTTCATGTTAAATTTTGAGTACCAACGAGAATTCTAGATACGATTAAGTAAGTATTCCTTATTAGGAATTTTGTATCCATCTTTATTTGTATTGTCATTCAGGCGTTTGTAGTTGTAAACGATTTGACTTTGACCTCTTTTAAGTTCTGTTGATTTATTTACAATAAAAGTAGGTGATCTGTGTCTTGAAGTAGATCGTTGGATAGCTTGAATACTTAGGAGTTGACTGATATGCATTTTACATTCTTCAGTTTCCCAATTTGTGTATTTCAAGTCTTGGGTTTTAATAGTTAAGTATGGGTTGATGATATCCAAATGGCAGTAGACTTTATCTAAATGCCAATATTTTGTAGGATTTTCACCAATAACTTCCAGTTTTTCAAGTCTGTGTATAAAAGCAGTAATGTCTTCAAACGTATAAAGATACCAAAATAATTTGGACGAAGATAGTAAGTCTAAGTCTACTAGGGAAGTATCTGGAGTCTCTTCGTGGTCTATTGGACCAAGTAGTTCTAGTTTAAATATTCATTTGCTTGCTTGCAAGAACAAACACCAATTGTAGGGTTTGATGAGGTACTACTACAAGTACATGTTGGAGTCATAGGTGCTTTATTTTCATAAGGAGGAAAGTCAAGTAAATATAATTTGTTAGCTTCTCATTGGTTGTTCAAAAGTTAACTACTAATGTCATTTAATTGAAAAAGACAAAAAAGAAGCAAAAGGAAGAGAGTGAAGAATCAATTAATTGTTTTAGAAAGAATTACAAATTATAGTTAACTGGGTGTTGTTGTTGTTGTTGTTGTACAATAGAAGCTAGTCTTCTCTTCTTCTTCTTCACATTCGCAAAAGCCATCATCTCTTCTCTCATCTTTGCTTCACGTTGGAGACTAAAGCTTGAACAAAAGAGTTTTGTCTTGTCATCATTTTCTCCACACGTTTCAGTAGCTTTTCAAGAGTCACAAAAAAGGACTAGCATCTTTTTTGTGATTCAAATCATTTCTGATTCAAGAGGAGTTTTGAGTCAGTTATAATCTCTGATCTCTGCGTGGATACTGTTAAAGATGGTATACGTTAATCGTTGAGGTTTACGACAACCCGACAAAAGGAGACACTCGAAGAACGAAAGAGACAACTGAAAGTATTTTATTTTATGTAAATTTGATTTATATAAAATTATATAATCAAATATGTGTAATACATATATGTGAATGAAGAATTTCAGCTTAACTATGGTGTAGTTTCGACGTATAATAGGCACACTGATCCTGAGCTCGGGAATGTCCTGGGACAAATTTTTGTTTTCCGCATTACCAGCCTCCGATATCGGCACCAGGATGTTCCTACACTTTCACCCTCCATTTCTTCTTTCACCCTCCATTTCTAGTTCTATTCAAAAACATTCTCCTGCTCCTCCATGGATTTCTAGCAATGTAAACTCCGAATTCCTAGTCACTCTCTTTTGCATTTCTTTTTTCGCTGTTTATTTGAACTTGATTTTATAGATTTAAAAATGAACTTAGAAGTTCCATGATCTGGTTGCGATTAAGTTAATGTGTTACATTATGTTTCTCTGGTATATTTTACAAGCGCTTGTAAGGCCCTGTGTAAATCCCTATAAAAACCATTGCTACAGTAAAACCCACCACCACCACCTGTAGGGGGATAAGCTAGCCAATTATAATGTGAAACTTGCTAATGAAACCTTAGTTTCTCTCTGGAGCTCCTTACGTAGGTTCCATTACACCCTTTCTTAAGGAAAACGAATTTTAACCTCTTCCTTTACAGTGTTGGGACTTTAAGAATTATATGGCATTTCAGCTTGCCAACTACATGGGCAAAGTTAAGTTCTATGAAGCAACAAGGGATGTGACATAGGCATTGTTTCTAAATCCTAAATCTTTGAGTGTCATAACCATAAATTACATAATGGTTTTGTACAAGCTTTTCCCAAGGATCATACGAGTAATAACACAACCCATCTACTCCACTTTTAGTTAGTGTCAAAAGGCTTTATGATGCCAATGCATTCTCGTCACGTCAAAGTTGGTATGATCATTCAACACAACCACTTCAACTTTGAATGGCATTTCCTATATCTCTTCTTTATAGCTCTCAATAATTGAGAATAAAGGTTGGATTTGACTTAAATCACTAGGGAAGCTGTAGGGTGATCAATAGGAAAACGAAAATATTGTGCACTGAACCACAAAGTTAACACTAGCAATGGAGGGTAAATGAAGAAATGAAGGGCATGGTGGAGCTTTATGCCTCTTGCTGGAGAGCGAGAAACTAAAATCAACTATGGAGGGCCAAAAAACGATGATGTTCTTCCAAATTTAGGGATTTAGAAATTTATTATTTTTAGATTTAAAAATTAATTTCATACGTGACAAATGCAGTACTTATGTCACACAGCAAAAAAAAATACTTGATGTCTTGTCAAGTCAATAGGTGTTTAACAGCAAATTATTTCTGCGACAAATTGAAAGTTCAAAAATTTTAACTCAGTTTTTCGTTGAAATCAATCTCACTTGTTTATTGAAGAAACTACATGGATATAGAGGTAAATTATTAGATCTCAAAATTGTATGTGGAAATCACATCAATCAAAAACTATAAATATAGGAGAATTGTAGTGAAGTGAACAAGAAATATCAAACTCGTAATTAATTAGGGGTATGCTGTAGTCCCTATGGTTCAGTTTCAAGGGATCATAGCACGTTTGTCTTTTTGAATAAGAAAGTAAGCACCTTTAGCCTGCAAAACTACTGAAAATATGACATAACGTAAGCTGTGACGTTTCATTACTTTGGTTTTGTAGTTTCTTTTTATCTTCTATTTTTTTAAAACTCAAATCCGACTACAAGAAAGGAAAGATGGAAATAGCTAATGCGCTTAATAAACGGCAGAAGTATATAGCGCTAATACATCACACGAATCCCAGAGACATTTATTATGCAGATGTTACTATGCATCAGAAGCATTTGCTTCCTGAGAATCTCGGAGTGAATGAGGTTACTTAAAGAGGCACTTAGTCCATCTTTCTTGGCCAAAAAAAGGTGCATACTTCTCAATATTGGAGCTAAACTCAAAATTTTGCCGCTTTCATCATTAATACACAACATTTATGTATCATTAAAATTTTAACAGGAAAATAAGGGTAAACCATCTGGACCCAAAAAACAATGAAAAGGGAAAGGAAAATGATACGTATCTTCATTTTCCATTTTCTTGTATTCACTTTATGCAACAAAAAACAAGAAAATCATGAGGAATACAATCAATACAAAGAATATCTTGATCATAAGCCATCGGTTGGAAGAAATACTGTTAAGATACCTGACCAGTTGGCTCTGTGCTCCTTCAACATTCGACAGTGTGTCATCCATATTCTCGTCAATCCTGTAATACACAAACAATCTCATTGGTTGGGCCTAAACCAATTTTTAATCTAATTGCAGTAGTCCAATGTCAAACAATTGAATTCCCTCCCAATCTAGTTAGATCTATTAAATTCAGGTGATACAAGTCAATATTGAGGAAATTTGCCTCTCCTAAAGTACAATCACCAAAACACATGCTGCATTACAAGATTAGTCACTTCGCAAACATGTCACAGTTAATGTGAATGCCCTCAAGACAGGTCCATGTCAATAACAGTAAAGTACTTTAAGGAAAGGAGCCTGTGCTTGCAGACAGACAATAGTATCAATAGACAGCTTTTACAACTTTATGCATTGCTTTGATGGAGATAATCCATAGTGCAGGACTGACCTGATTGCCAGCTCTCCTTGCTGTGAAACCATAGTTGCTAACTGTGTAAAAATGTCGCTCAACTCATGGATTGTTGACTCCACATTATGTAAGGCCTCAGCTCTGCTCTGCATGTAACTGTCCTGCAGTGGAACCAACTGCTGTTGTTGTTGACGCTGCTGCTGCTCCTGCTGCTGTTGTGATACAAGTGGCTGAGACTCCACATCAGACTGTTTGCTGGTAAGGATATGAAAATACTTTTAATGAAAAACTTTAGGGGATATTACATACAGAGAGCAACATATACTGTTACATACCTGGGAAAGGATGAAGAAGCTGAACCATTGGCCCATGGAGGAGGGGGAGCAGTTGATGTATTAGCACTAGATCTGGAAGCTAGTGGACGTTGTCGAACAAAAGGATTTGTAGAATCTTTTGAAGCAGTTGAAGAAAACAACTGCCTCCGGTTCTCGTGAACCTTTAGATTCTGCCCACATCACAAATAATAAAATTTCAATGCCTCAAGAAAGTAGAAGTATTCATATAAGCCCCTTCAGCTAATCTTTTGTTATAAACAACAGCACTTAATGTACCTCTGTCCGCATTGTTAGGACTTCCTTGAACTCCTTTGTGGCACTCATCAAGCGGTTCTTTAAGTTATCTACAACAGTTGTTGAATGCGTTGTGGTGTCACTTGAAATGTTTCCACTTTCATTTTGAGAATTGCAAAGCAGTTGAAGGTCCACCACAGCTGCATTAAGCGCTGTAATATCTTGCTTTATAACTGCTGTTAGCTCTTGGATCTCCATAGTTGGATCATCAAATACAGACGTTCTTTTTGCCACTGTTGCATAAGTATAATAAACAATTACAGCTAGACAAATTTTGAGTTTCCCAAAAATAAATCCCCCAGTACAACACCAAAACCTTCAATGTAATACTTTTAACAATAAAGTATATACCATGTGCTTTTATTTGAACCCAAACCACAAATCAAATGTGCACTTAAATGTGAATAAATATCTTGTTCCTGGTAAACTATTAATTATTAACAGAAACAATTAATTAACAGCACACCCCTTCCAGGTCCATTGCACAAACATTATTCGAACATCAAACCTGAGTAACTCTTAAACAATGATGTTACACTTGAGGCATTCTATCCCCAGGCATGATGTTATTTTAAGAACAATAATTGCACGTCTATAGGAAATCTGAAATAAATTTCTTGGAAGTTTAGATTTTTAATAGATAACATCATCCGGAATTTACATTAAACAGATAGAAGAAAAAATTTCATATAGAAAAGGTTAAAAGAATGGACTAACTGTGCAATGAACTAATACAGCCCTCATATAAAATCAGTATCAAAGTACAATGCAGTTCAAAAACTTTTGAATTGCATTTATTTCTTTCATTGCATTTTGGATTGGAAATCTTAAACAAATTCAAGTAAAAATCATTGGAGCCCCAAGATGTTCTATATAATCAACTAATTACATCGTTAGCACCTCAGAGCAATTAGTCAGTTATAATCGAGTTACCCTAAAATCACAATGACCCCTTAATGAAAATGAAAACAACTGGCCCAACTTAACTAGCTGTCATCCTTGCACTTGAACTTTAAATCATTGAGTACATAAAATATATAGTAGCAAACCTTCAATCCAAATGGGAGGATCTAACATATAGTACGTCAGATTCAAATTTCTTGAATCAATCCTACACATTCCCTTCAAAGATAGCTTTCAAGGAAGCTAAAGAAGAGAGTAGTGAGGATCAACCATTCTTAAATACAGTGCTACAATCTATCCCTTCAAATCAGAGCTAGCAGTGACCCAAAAACTATTTCCAAATCACTCGCATTGCAGAATCCATTTCATAAAATGTGTGGCAAGCCAATCATGGAACCAAATTATTTAGTTACTCCCTCAAAACTTTTTTAATCTGACGCTAACATAGAATAAATTGTGATCCAACTTCCAACAAAATTAGCGAGAGAATTCAAATTAAAAAACACCCAGTAAAAAAAACTAACATTTGGCAAGCTTGGAGAGCTTGGTAGATGTTTGGTGAATCCCATAACCGATCTTGGAAGCCCTCTTATTGAACTCAGATTGAATTGCAACGGCGGATCGCGTGGCATTGGACTTGGAGCTGCTACTACTACTAGCTGATGGTGCATTATAAGGGGCCGAAGACGAAAGTGACTTCTTTAGCCTCTCGGCTACGCTCAGAAACTCTTGCGTTCTATCCCTGTACGACGTCTTACTCGAAATCACCGACATCGAACTTTCAATTTCTACAAAAACAAAATTCAGTTTCGAGTGATTAGGTTAGAGAGAGATTCGCAGAGAAATAAATGAGAGAGATCTCGAAACCCTAAATTATGGAAGATAAGAATGCGAAATTTTCGTCATTGAATCGTACAGCTAATTCGACTATAATTCTGAGAGAGAAAATCCATAAGTAAGAGAAATATTACCTTGTTAGCATGAAAAGGCACTCAGATCTGAAGTTGTAGCAATGGAGGATATATTGAATTTATATTATAATGACTGAGAAAAGAAAAGGCAAAGGGAGATCCTATCATATCATCACTGACGAGAATTGGCAAAAGAAGAAGAAATGCAAATCGAAAGAACAGAAATCTAAGAACCTGATCTGATCGGGCTTTCAGAGGGAGATCTGAAAGAGAAACGATAGGATATAGAGAGAGAAGACGGAAAGGAAGGGAAGTGCGTATTCCCTTGGCCCTGCCTGAATGATCATAAGAGTTGGCTATTTATGATTATTTTAATATAATAAAACATTCTTTTAAAATTGATAACAGAATTTAAACCGGTAATAAAAAAAATTAAAGCGATATTAAACTATTATAAAACTGACTAAAGATTAAATAAATTTAAAATATTATTAAAAAAATATTTTTATTTATCAAAAAATTTAAAATTTAATTAAAAAGATATTGTTAAATGAAAAATTAATTGATTTATTTTAATTTATAAGAACTTATTAATTTACTAAAATTGATCAATTAATTAATAAATTGATTTATTTTTAACAACAAGAGTTATTAAAATAAATTGAACTAAAAAGTTAAAAACTAAACCAAAAAGTTGGATGATTTAAGGTTTTTACGGTTGAATTGGTCGAACCAATTAGGTTTTTTTAATCATTGATAAAAATACCTGCTTTAATTTTTAATAAATTTAAGAAATTCAATTCAAAATTAAAATTTATTCTTAGTTTTAAAATCATGGGTACCAAACTATACCGTCTAGAAAACAATACAATAAATGTTAGTTCTACAATATTGACTTAATATTGGAAGTAAAATATATTTTTAAAAAATTAAGGACTAAAATTAAAAAATATAACCATAAGGTGTTGACTAATAACTAGTAATAAAGAGGTGGAAATGAGAACTCAATCTTTATTCTTAACTTTTACTTGATTATTGGGAATGGATAAAATATAGATAATAAAATAGTAGTAAATTCTAAATAATCTTAAACTTTTTATTTCTTAATAGGGGTGTGGACATAAATTAGAATTAAATATCAGGAATAAGAGATAAGTAATTAGTGAGATAAATGAATATATTCAATAAATTTTAGTTCCAAAACATCTTACTACTAAGTTGAGGGTAATACATATCCTTCCTGACGATTTCTTCATGAGGCTCTTTCTTTCATAAGGAAATAAACTTGTTGACAATTTCTTCATAAGCTGTTGACTTTGCCTGTTACATGTTGGTCTCTGCTTCTTTGTTTCGTTCTGGTAAGTTTGGTAGCTTTCTCTTGCCTTTGTGCTTGTTGTCTCCATGTAATTAACTTAGGAAGTGTGCTTCCCACTTCCTCCTAACCCCTCAACCTCCTTTCTTCCTCCTCACCAGCTACATTGTCACCATACCATTGTCCTTCCTTCTTTCCTCCTTCACATTTCCTCTCTTCTTCATCCTATAACTTGCCATACATTTTGTTCCATCCTGCTACCTTCACCTGTCGATTATCTTTTAACCATTAGTCATTACTTTTAACCACCAGTCTTTAACATGTCTTTCTTACTTTCTAAAACGTTCTCGCCTCTTGCACACTCCAACCCATCTACCTCACCTTTATCACCCTCACTTCAACACTCTCCCTCAACTTTTGATTCCCTTTGCATTAATGAACCCTTGGTAACTCCTCCTGCTCATGCCAACAACATACATACTTGGGTGGGTGCAAGTAGCATGTAATCACAATCTGGATGCCAAATTATCCTTTTGTCCCCTAATCTTACTTTGGATTGCCAAATAGTATTCCCTCTAGTCTCTATCCCTTAAGCTGGAATCCAGAAATGGCAATCAACATTAGTTGGTTTCTTATAAGAAGGCATCATTTCCTGTTATTAAATATTGGGCCTATAACAACTGGAAACTATATAGACTTATAGATATAGTTCTGAACAATGCAAATATTTTCTTCTTTAAATTTAATTCCACCAACTCAGTCTCTGAAGTTATCAAAGATGGTCCTTGGCATATTATCAGCAAGCCATTTCTCATCCAACTTTGGAAACCAAGAGTGAAATTTGATAAAATCAAATCAACCAACATCCCTCTTTGGATTTGTGCCCATGATATTCCCCTGGAATACTGGACAACTGTGGGCTTAAGTTACCTAGCTAGCTCTATAGGCAGACCTTTATACCTTGATCAAGATATTGCAAGAACCAAGAGAATCAATTTCGCTAGAACTTGTGTAGCAGTTGATGCACTCATTGATTTACTTAAGGAGATCTCCATCATGAAGTACAATAAGAAACTTGAACTTATTGAGGAAAAAGTGAAGATTAATTATGCATGGAAACCCCCCAATCTGAAGCCTAAAATAGTGTGGAAACAAATAGGGAAATTTTCACTTCTATTAGTTTTAGTGAATTAATGTAAGAGACATGAAGTTTGGACCAAGTAGTTATGACTCCTCAAGTGCATGAAAATCCCAACTTAGAGATTCACACCTCTTCTCAATCTATTGGTGAACTCCCTACATTGCAAAACTCTAAACCATATACTGAGGAGAGTGCAATTCCTATTGATACAACCACTACCATATGTACCTCTGATCTAGATACAGGCAAAATCAGTGCTCCGGATGATGAAACCCTAGCTACCTCCATGTTATAATTTGGAACAACAACATCAATTGCTAAATCCATACCCTTAAATGCTCCCATTGAAGAAGGTTTCCAACTAGCTACTAAAAGAAAGAAGAATCTTTCTTCTTCTGCTAAAAATTAATGATTTTCTCATCTTCGAACATTAGGAAGTTGAAATCCCCCTCCAAGCAACAAACTATCAGGAACTTTGTTGTTGAGAATAATCTCTTTTTATTGGGAGTTTCAAAGACTAGACAGAAACAAAATCATAGTGGTATCCTCACTATGCTTCCTAGAAGTTAAAAGGATATTTCTATTTCTACTACTCATCCAAATAGAAGAATTCTGGTCCCTTATAACATTGAAAAATTGCAACTCAACAATTCCATCATTTGTGATCAAGTTATCCATTTGAAAGTTAAAATTTTCAACAGGAATCTCCATCTTGATGTCTCCATAATCTATGCCTTCAATCATGCATATTAGAGAACCTCTATATGGAATAAGCTTACTGATATTCATCAAGGCATCAACACTCTGTGGATTTTTCTATGTGACTTTAATTCAACAATCCATCTAGATGAAGAAGAGGGGAATCAATCCAGTAAGCCTCTTTGTGAGTTCTTAAAGAACTGCATCAACTTTATTAAAGTCATTGATCTCCCTAGAGGTGGTAATTTTTACACCTGGAGTAACAATCACAAAGATTCCACCTTTTTTTAGGAAAGAATTGGACAGGGGCTTGTCTAATCATCTATGGACTCGAGTTCCTAACTCTTATGCATGATTGAAAAATGTTTCCCTACAGTCCCAGGACCATGGTAAAAATAAAAGCTTCATTTGGACGAATTTACAAGGTTCTGTGAGGCTCGGAAGTCAAAATGGTCAATTAGGTTAAATTGAGGTCATTATGGGTAATTTGCCATTTTTGGTCAATTAAAAACCTTGACTTTGTTATCATCCACCCCTAAATTCACGACAACATCACCATCCTCCATTAAAACACAAATATTAGCTTAAAAAATCAAAAGAAAAGAGAAGAGAGAGAGACAAAATCCGGCCACCCTAAACCCATCAAACTTCCATCATTTTGCTTCAATCAAAGGTGAAAATAAACTACTTAGGGGGCAAGGAAGCTAAATCAAGTATTTGTTTTGGGAGAAAAACAAAGGAA